>JACXGM010039701.1:0-10503 GCA_016801145.1 Umbra pygmaea
GGACGGACAGACAGACGCAGGGACGGACAGACAGACGCACGGACGGACAGACAGACGCAGGGACGGACAGACGCGCGGACGGACAGACGCGCGGACGGACAGACGCGCGGACGGACAGACGCGCGGACGGACAGACGCGCGGACGGACAGACGCGCGGACGGACAGACGCGCGGACGGACAGACGCGCGGACGGACAGGCGCGCGGACGGACAGGCGCGCGGACGGACAGACGCACGGACGGACAGACGCACGGACGGACAGACGCACGGACGGACAGACGCACGGACGGACAGACGCACGGACGGACAGACGCACGGACGGACAGACGCACGGACGGACAGACGCACGGACAGACGCACAGAGATTTGTGGGACTCCAAATGCATCAGCAGCTTCAAATACCTGTTTGCTGCTTTGTAATGGCTGCTCTCTTAATCCAATGAAACTGTCTGGCAGTAACCTTCCTCATTATGCCTTTATCTGCACAAACCTGTCTGTGCTCTGAATCAGCCACAAATCTATTCACAGTACAATAATCATGATTAAGCTTTTTTGAAATATCTAATGTCTTCAAACCTTGTCCAACGCATTGCACTATTTGATGCTTTTCCCGCAGCAGAGAGATCCTTTTTCATTCCCATATTGCTTGAAACCTGTGGCCCGCTTAATAATGTGGAACATCCTTCTTAAGTAGTTTTCCTTTAAATTGGGCTCACCTGGAAAACTAATTATCACAGGTGTCTGAGATTGATTTCAGTGATCCAAAGAACACGGAGACACAATACCATCCATGAGTTTGATTGAAAAACAAAATACTTAAATCTACATGACACTTTATTCCAATTTGCATAATAATTTGTAATGCAGTGTATTGTGTCCTGCAGGGCTGCGGGCCACACAGTAGCAAGAGAGAGACGCTTGTTTACCTGAAGGAAAAGGACTTTCCAACAACTTTAACAAGCCCCAACAAGAGAAGGCTCTTTTATCGTTGATGCCTGAAGGATGGTCTTTTATCTGCATCTGTGTAGGGAGGCGATCAGCGAGGCAAATTACTAAAGTGTGTTTGTGTGTGGCTGTGTGTGTGTTGTGCCGCAACAAAGAGCGAAAAGGCTCTGAGCCAATCAACATTAGGTTGTTGAGTTTGAGATCTGGTCCTCTCATGAGCCAGTCCCACTAACCACTGCCTTTGAAGGTGTTTGTGATGATGTTGTTTTTGTGGAGAACACAACCCTTTTGACTTTGCGTAGCCTGCTCTACAATTTTGCTCTCTTGAAGACACTGTCGCTAGGGCCAGCACTGCCTGATGCCCGTGGGACGTCAATCATCTGTCATCAGAGACACTAATCTTTTGTTTTTCGAGTAGCCCAGGTAATGAGAAACAAATGCTTTTAAGTCCTACACTGTGCAATTCCACACATTTTCTTGGTACTACATTTGGGGGCATCAGACTGTTAACTAGTTTGTCCACCTGTACTTTATCACTTCTCCATATTGTTCAGGTCCATTCGTTCACATTGGTTAGCATTGTTAGCATCTATGGAAATTCGCCAGAGCTGTAGTACATTTCTTGGTCTTTAGTACTATGAGCTTCTACTAAAATATTAACCTAAAACAGGAAAACTAGCCAACACCAAGAAATCGAATAGAGAAGCTATATGAGGAATTACAGCCATATTTCCTTCATAATTTGGTAACACCCTAGAGCAGGGGTCACCAACCCTGATCCTGGAGAGCTACCACCCTGTAGGGTTTCACTCCAACCGCACATAATGTAGCCTCATCCATCTAATCAACCAGCTAATTATTACAATCAGGTGTGCTAGAGTGTGGTTGGATTGAAACCAAACAGGACGGTAGCACTCCATGCCCTGGAGCACCCAGAACAATCCTTTGTCATGGTAACAGCTTGTCACATACAATCAGAGTGAGTGTCTGTGTCGTCGGTATCTGACAATACTTACAGAGAGCCACAGCGCACTGTGGTAAGAAACACAACATTTCTCTCAAACACACTTTGACCAAGAAGTTAGCATTAAAACTTTCCTGTCCACACAAACTCCAGTGAAACGACGACAACGAGGCTGACTGCCATCCTTTGAGACCACAATGCAATGCCACATATTGAGCTTTGCCCTCTAATGGCACCGCATACACGCACAGCCTCCTGAACAAAGCAATAACCGTTTTGATTGTAACAGCTTGTCACAAAGTGTGCCAGCATTTGTCGGCTTCTCACATCCCTGTAGGGACCCCATTACCAGGAGCGTGTACTGGGCTATAGCCCCCGGGGCCGATGCTAGCAAGTAAACTGAAGAAAAATACAGTTTTTCAAACATAATTTACATCAATTTTTTTAAATAACACAATTTACTAGTGGCTGACTAGTTGTTGTCCAAATTTTGGGATTGTTAATTGTGCTGAAATGTCTCAGACAAAATGGGTTGGCTGTATAAAACAGATAATTTTCTGTCGCTAAGTGCAACAGCTGTTGAGAACAACAACACTGAATGGATTGTCAGGGTGAAACATGACCTTACGGGGCCAAAAAGTGACTTGGTGGTGGCAGAGTAAAAGACAACACATGTCCACCTGAATGGGCAAAATAAAAACTAACTTAGGTATGAAAAGAGAGAGGGAGAAACGGGCGGAGTAGCGGAAAGTGGAAAGGTTGGCGAGAGGGGGGTATAGAGGGAGAACCACATAGAACAAGGCGGGTTGGAGAGGCGATGACAAAACCAGAGCACAAACAAAGGATGCGGCTCACCTGTGTCTTCCCAAGGAGCGTGTACGCCAGCTGAACTCGGGTGTAGTGGGAGATTTCAAAGTGCTTGCAGGTCTTGGAAAGAGCCACGTCCAGCTGCTCCTGTTGGGGGGAGAGGTGCAGAAAGAGGCGTCAGGGTGGGAAGACCAACAACTTGGACATAAATCAAAAGTCCCAGGGCCAAAGGAAATGACCAGTAATTGCCATCACAGTTTTTAAGGCAGTGTCCAAAACTACATCAGTTCCCTACACAGTGCGTAGGCTATTGTACTATATGTACTGTGCCATTTGTCATTGGTTCAAAGCCTAAAAGCTACTTGGCTGAAAGCATTGGTATATGTAAGCAATAAAGCACAAAGGGGTTCAGTATATCTGCCAATTTACCACACCTAAGAGCTGTTCTTAGGCATGACACATTGTGGAGTGCTTACTGTAGCTGTAGTGTACTTGCAATAATTCAAAAACCACTGGTGTCTTATTGCTATTATACCATTTACCAACACCACTAGAGCAGTAATGTGCTGTGACATTTTGTTGTATGCGATCTCACACACCACGGCTATAAGCCAATCAGATCCCCTATCCCCTGGTTTAGAATATTATTATTATTAATAATAATAATAATAATAATAATAAACCTTTATTTATATAGCACCTTTCATATAAGGAATGCAGCTCAAAGTGCTTTACATCAATAAGTCAAAATAAAATGAAAATTTCCATCAACATTTACATCAATAAATGTTTTAAAATATTTTAAAACATGTAAAGCATAGAGCACGTTTGCAGGAAATTAAATAAAAATCTGAAATGTAAAGGAACATTTTAAAAGAAGTAAAGCATGAAAGGCATTTGAGTGCTGACTTAAGTGAAAATATATGTTTTTTAACAGCTTTTTGAATATATCAATAGATGATTCTTCTTTGATATTTTTTGGTATTGTGTTACAGAGCTTTGGAGCGTAGTTACAAAAGGCAGCATCTCCAATTTTTCTGTGAGTGGGGTTTTGTACCATTAGCAGGTTAGCTGTATAAGATCTGAGGGCCCTTTGGGGAACATAGTATTTTAGAGAATCTGTAAAATAGGCTGGTCCTGAGCCATTTAGTTTTATAAACAAGACCGTAAAATCAATCCTGCGGGAAACTGGCAGCCAGTATAATGACTTCAGAACCAAAGTAATATGTTCTCGCCTCTTTGTTCTGGTTAATTGTCTTGCTGTTGAGTTCTGCATGAGTTGAATAATAATTTATTGCATTTGTAAAGCATTTTTCATTACAGTAGAATAATCTCAAAGTGCATCAAAAATAATAATAATAACTATATATACAGCATCTCACAAAAGTGAGTACACCCCTCACATTACTGTAAATATTTGATTATAACTTTCATGCAGAGTTAAATTTGGACATTTTCACTTAGGGGTGTGGTCACTTTTGTTGCCAGTGCTTTAGCGCTTAATAGCTGTGTGTTGAGTTATTTTGAGGGGACAGCAAATCTACACTGTTATACAAACTGTACACTCTACATTGTGGAAAAGTGTAATTTCTTCAGTGTTGTCACATGAAAAGTTATATTTAAATATTTTACAAAAACCTTAGGGGTGTACTCACTTTTGTGAGATACTGTATACTAGAGAAATTACAGAAAATAACTGTTCATGTCTTGCTACAGTATGTTGGTAAATGTTTTATTATAGCAAAACTAATCACAAGGTTGTGTCGTATATAGCCAATATACAGTACAACAGATATGGTTCTACACAAACTCTCGTCATAATTACAGAAAGCAAAATATTATACATTCTGCTCCATTCCCATTTTTGGTATGAATATGTATGCACATAAATGTCTATATTTAAATAAATATAAAAGAGAACTCCAGTATTTGCAATGGATGCTAACGTAGAATTACATTTGTGAGTTAACAAAAAGCTTAATTTATTTGATTGGCTGCAGAGCATTTCATTTCCACCGAGACCTTGAGAGTGTTATGCGTGGCAGAGAAAGACGGATGAGAAGGCATGCTGCGGATACACTGAGCTCAAGCTACCGTGGGTGGTGGGGCTTCACGCAAGACTGGCCACTGCTGAATTACATCTATCCCACAGCACCTGACACCCACATTTCACACGCCTGAGCCTCACAGCGGATCAGTGAGACTAAGACACAGCTCGAGATTGTTTGCCACAGTGTGACTGTGTGCATGCCTGTGCATGGTCATTAAAGAACTTTCCGGAATAGCCTAGTTGTGTGTCATTGTGTGTATGTTATATATAAGCCCGAACTCAAGAGACAAAAAACAAAGTTTAGGTAGATGATTTTTCCAAACCACTTCTCCCATGCTTAATGTTTTTTCTTTCGTAAAACAGATTGTGTTTCTAAATTAGGCTGGTAAAGCAGGAGACTGGTGTGTGGTAGCTACGGGAAGGCAAACGAGATGCCAACATGATGTGGTGGAGCTGGAGAAGGGTCTGTCTGACTCAATCACAACCAGGTCCCCACAGTGTGTGTTTGTTTTGCCTGTGCTTACCACAACAGAACTTCTCTGTTCTGCTCTACTAAAACATATCTTGACCAGTTGGCTTAGAACGCTAAATCAGATTGAAAGATTTAACACACAGATATTATGGTTTGGTCTACTTTTAGTTAACAGATTTGAAAAATATTATCTCTTTAAATCACAGCTTACTCTAACACTTGTTTGTCTGTTTGACATTTAAGTCATAAAATATGGTCTTTCTCCTCAGAAGAAAAATATTTGCCTCAGACGCGCAAGGACAGCCATGATGGATTTCATGTCACTGGGAGTCAATTAATGATCTCACTGCAACATAACATGGCTCACTTCATCTAAAATACATCTGGCATATAAATACACATATAATCATTCAAGAATATTCATATCATAACAGAATTTGGTACATGTTGCAAACACTGCCAATATTTCATGGTGCACTACGGTCACATGGTTACCCCTTGCTCCCCAAGATAAAGTTTCGTTTTCTCTACAGGGGGGCACTGCTTTGTTTAAATTTACATAAATTAGCATGAGCTGCACGGGCCCCCCCACTGTGTTTAAATGGGCTGAGATTGCTTTAATGTTCTTCTAAATTAACGATTTGCTTGCAAGTTGATTGGAGGAGATTTTTTCATATGATTGATAATGTGACTGTGTGGATACTTAGCATATGTGATCACCTTTATATCGACCACACAACAGAGAAACATGTTTATATTGGTCTGACTAAGTGATGAAATTTGGCACATGTGCTTAGAGAAATCTGGTCTTTCTAACCTACGTGACCTCAGACACGACTAGGGTCCTAACACTGCAGGATATGATATGTTTTTATTATAAGCTAAGCAGACAAATAGAAAGATGGACAGAACTGGTGTTATATTTGTTTCACATAGAAAACAGATATACAATCAAGACATTCTAAAAAAAAAAAATTGTTATATTCCGAGATGGACAAAGCCCTCCCTTCAAACATACCTCGATCTGTTCCAGAGTGTCTTGGAGTTTAGAATTCAATTCACTGTAAAGGAAGAGAAGACAGGATTAGATCTGATCCTAGCTGGTAGCCAAACATAAGTGTTCACTTGGCCTCCATCAGTGACCTAGAACTTAAACATGGACCTTATTCCTGACATAAAGATGCATGCGCCCTCGAACGATTTCTCACAGAAAAACACAGGTAAAACTCATTGTACGTTTTGTTTTAAGCAACAACAAAAATGCCCAAATGTTTTTTTTTCCCCTCCCAATTCCCTCTAATCCTGCCTTGTCAGCAGCTCTGCAACTCCCTGCACAGATTTGTGGGATGGCGAAGGGTGCGCACATGGTTCATTCAACCACGTCACCCTAGCTGCCAATTATTTTCCCAACACGGAAGCCTTTAGTCAGATCATGCATGGGATGATTACATTCACCAACTATACTTCCACGATTGAACCTACGGGCACCCGATCGGGGCACAAAAAGTTGCTGGAGAGCAATGTGGCAGGACAGATAATCTGATTTATCTAACCCAAATCCAGGGCTGCACTTTGCCAATGTAGGAAGCCTGGGGAAGTCAGAGAACCCTTAGTCGGGCTCGGACCCGTGACTATCATGACAGTGACTGTCGTGCAGTGCAGTGCAGCGACTTAGCCCACGCCACGCGGACCCCTTCACAAAATGTTTTTTTCTAGTCAACTACCATTTCACTAGTGATGGAAACAACTTGCCCTTAAAAGTGTTTGACTTTTTTTTGACCTGCCATTTGACACAAAGAACATTGATTTGAGCGTTAAAGGTTATGAAATTGTGTTCCTGATGCAGCTGTTGTTGTCATCCTTTCCTAATTCCTAATTGTTTGGAGGACAGTGCTGGCAACATCCAAGCACAAACAGATTACACATCTTAACTGAATAAAACTCTAAGGCGCTGATAGACAACAACGTATTTAACCAGATGCTATGGTACATCTGAAACGCTTTACTGGGTCTCTTTAAGGTCAGCTCTTAAACTAAGAACAATGAGGATGAGCATCTATAGGAGACAGTACCCTTGCGGGCTGTTAGTTAGGGCCATTTGTGTTTACTGTTAAAACACCTCAGCTTTAAGGAGTATAGGTCATAATCGTTATACAACAGGAAATTACTAGAATTGACATTCTAATAAGTGTCTGATTAAACTTTTCCTGCTATTTTATGTTTAATCATTTTTCCCTCAGTCTGTCTTTTGCCGAGAGGGTTAATTAAAGAGTTGGCGTACTGCTTCCCTCACTGAGCAAACCCATCTGATGGGATTTAGGGACAGAGGAAGTTCGCACCACACAAGCATGCACTCACCCACCACTCACTCCCATTCTTGCACGATCAGAAGGAATACATTAATAACAAGGATGCGGAAAAACTCAATTAAATGCCTCTACTTGGTCAGGCGCTGTGGGCCATGAAGAGGAAGGAGAGTGGGAGGGAGGATGGAATCCCCCCAGAGATCATACAGAGTTTCCATTTTCAATTAACAGCGGTAATATGAACAAGCTCTGGAAAAAGCAGCCTGACAGATGGAGACAGGCAAGCTGTGGACACCTATAGTCGGCTGGAAGGCCCCGCAGGACGCAGGTAGGAATGTGGGAATACTGTAGTTGAACAGCTTCCTGACATGAAGCGTCTTCATTAAAGCAAAAGGAAGGCAAGGATAGAGTGAAAACTAGAGAGAAGAGCAAAGAGAATGAGGGACAGGGCCCAAGGGAAGGACGAGGGACCTCTTGACCTTTCCCTGAATTAGACAATCCATTCTCCTGCAGACACGCTTGGAGCCCCACACTTCTGCTAGAAGACAGCCCAGGGAGGGTTGCCCCCGGAAGCCACACTCGCAGTACGCCTCCACAGGCAAGCCTAACACCCTGCTCGCCTTCCCACTCCGGCTCACGGCCAGGGTATCAACCACCAGACACCCAGGGGACATTATCCAACCATTCAATTAAGCCCAACGCACAACTCTTACCTACTGATCACCGTGACCACTCGGGCTTATTTCAGGAACTGTGATGTTTCAGTACCCCCTCTGTACCACTGTGGGTGGGGGTGAGTGGTGTAACTGTGTCTTAATGAGATTTCTGAATGTTTGAAGCATTAGAACCATGAAAAAAATTGTAAAAGCAGGCAGGCCTCTAGGCCTCAACTCAAAGGTGAAAGGTTATATACACTGCTCGAAGTAATTAAGGGAACACTCAAATCACACATCAGGTCACGATGACCGAAACATATTATAGATCTAAATCTTTACTGTAAATTGTGTAATTCGTTGAAAACAATATTATAACAACGTTTATTGGAAAACAAAATCATCAACCGATTGAGGGCTGGATTCAAACTCACACCCAAACTCTAACTAAACAATCTAAATTACAGGCTGTTCCAACTTGTGTGAATTTCATTACAGCAACTCATAATGTGACTCAGTAGTGTGTATGGCTCAAACGTGATGGTATGCACTCTCGACCACGTCTGGGCATGCTCCTGATGAGATGACAGGTGGTGTTGTTGAAGTTTGATACACCAAACTTCTCTAGTTTCTCCAGTTGAGTCGAACACTAGAAGAAAACAATCACGCAAGACCAAATCTGTAGTTCATAGAGACTTCTACAGTGTCCTGGAGGATCTCCTCCCAGACCTGGATCATGGCATCAGTGAGCTCCTGGACAGTCTGTGGCGCTAGTTGGAGGCGTTGGATGCACCAATAGATAACGTCCCAAAGGTTTACAATTGGATTCAGGTCTGGGGAACAGGTCGTAGTACCTCCTCCATGCTCTTGAGACAGTACTGGGAGACACAGCAAACGATGGTAAGGATGGATGTGAAATTTGCCTACCTGTGCAACCTGAATGGGATGCAGGTATCGCCTCATGCTACCAGTAGTGACAAGGACACTAGCAAAACACTAAACTGAAGAAGAATCAGTCAGGAAGAATGAGGGGAGAGCAAATGTCTGTGGCCACCACCTGTTGTCTCTCAAGTGCACCTGTTGTCACTTGTCATTTCCACCAAAACAAGTGACATTGATTCACAATCGCTTTTACTTCCTAACTGGACAGATTGATATCCGTGACTTGGAGTTATACTGTGATGACTGCGTGTTCCCCTAATTATTATTTTAGAATTCATTGTTTTTAATAATAATAACCTAACCACAGCCAGATGGGTTTGATCTCCATCAGTGGTGGCAGGTGTATCTTAATTAAGAAGGGCTCATATTAATGTCTGGACTGGAGTACATAGAATGGATGTTAAACCCATTAAACCCAGTGTGTGATGATATTCCATTTACTCAAGTCTAAAGACTGAAAGAAGCCCATCCTCCTCAGTATAGGTTTACTGGCCTCCACTGATCTCTAGACACTCTGGATTATAATAATAATAATAATAATATACCTATAATAATGAAGGTTTACTGGCCTCCACTGATCTCTAGACACTCTGGATTATATTATTAATAATAATATACCTATAATAATGAAGGTTTACTGGCCTCCACTGATCTCTAGACACTCTGGATTATATTAACAATAATAATATACCTATAATAATATAGGTTTACTGGCCTCCACTGATCTCTAGACACTCTGGATTATATTAATAATAATAATATACCTATAATAATATAGGTTTACTGGCCTCCACTGATCTCTAGACACTGGATTATATCGACAATGGAGTAGTCACAAAAAACAATAGCAAAAAAAAATAACTTTTATTATAATGGGTGGCATGGTTTGAAGCTTTATCGTTCATGCTAAAATAGACACATTATCATACATGCTAAAGTAGACACATTATCATATATACTAAAATAGACACATTATCATACATGCTAAAATATATGCTTTATCATACATGCTAAAATAGACGCTTTATCGTTCATGCTAAAATAGACGCTTTATCATACATGCTAAAATAGCCCCTTTTAATACATGCTAAAATAGACGCTTTATCATACATGCTAAAATATACGCTTTATCATACATGCTAAAATAGCCCCTTTTAATACATGCTAAAATAGACGCTTTATAATACATGCTAAAATAGACGCTTTATCATACATGCTAAAATAGCCCCTTTTAATACATGCTAAAATAGACGCTTTATCATACATGCTAAAATAGCCCCTTTTAATACATGCTAAAATAGACGCTTTATCATACATGCTAAAATAGACGCTTTATCATACATGCTAAAATAGACGCTTTATCA
>JACXGM010039702.1:0-10511 GCA_016801145.1 Umbra pygmaea
AAAACACAGTGGACCAACACCAGCAGCTGACATGGCACCCCAGACCATCACTGACTGTGGGTACTTGACACTGGACTTCAGGCATTTTGGCATTTCCTTCTCCCCAGTCTTCCTCCAGACTCTGGCACCTTGATTTCCAAATGACATGCAAAATTTGTTGTTGTTTTGTTGTGCTGCTTCTCTGTAGCCCAGGTCAGGCTCTTCTGCCGATGTTTCTGGTTCAAAAGTGGCTTGACCTGGGGAATGCGGCACCTGTAGCCCATTTCCTGCCCACGCCTGTGCATGGTGGCTCTGGATGTTTGTACTCCGGAATCTTTTGCAGGTGTTTAGAGTTAATTAGTTGATTCAGATGATTAGGTTAATAGCTCGTTTAGAGACCATTTTCATGAAATGCTAATTCTTTGAGATAGGAATTTTGGGTTTTCATGAGCTGTATGCCAAAATCATCAGTATTAAAACAATAAATGACCTGAAATATTTCAGTTGGTGTGCAATGAATCTAAAGTATATGAAAGTTTTATTTTTATCATTACATTATGGAAAATAATGAACTTTATCACAATATGCTAATTTCTTGAGAAGGACCTGTATATTGAATGCCCTTACTACTGAGGTGTGTTTGTTTTACCTAATTTGTCTTAAACGTTTCTGTGTATAACAGCATCTGCTAAATGACTGAAATGTAAAATGTATGGAACTTTGCTGGGTAAAAAACCTGTGTGACTGGACCTCTTTGACTTTTAATTGAATACCCCTGATCTAGATTCAGACAATCATTTATATAGTGTAAAGATTTCCCATGGTGATTCAACATCAATACTCCGATGGTGTAACATTTTCCCTATATATATATAGTCTTAGTGTGTGTTTAGTATTCTTTGTACTCTGTTATGTAGAGTATGACCAGCCCAATTACATATCCTTCCTACCATAGGATGACAGGGGATGAACTAGTGGAGGAGATTTGGGACAACTTTAGTTCAGATTAGGGATGTTAATGATTAATCGGCGATCGATTGATTGATCGTTAAGAATTTACTCGATACAATCAAATCTGAAAACGAGCAACGGGTTGTTTCACATTATAGTCTAGCAATGAGTTTATTTTCAATTAAGCACCACCAGGGGGCGCAAATTCTGATTCTGCCGCGAGCAGCATCAGCATTGAGTCTGCTGCTAGTGCTTCTGGCATTAACGTTACGAGTCAGAAGCTACATGTCCACGATCCATCCACTTTGCAAAGTGATAAGACCCGGGAGCAATCCGTTGCAGCTACCCCAATCAGTGCCTGTTTTCCAAGCCCAAAACATGGATGTTTTGTTACAGCAGCAAATATCCTTGGTATGTGTTACATCAGCCACTCAATATGACATTGGCAATGTTAAGACTGACGAACTGAAAAGTGCATCCGATTCTGTCAAACTAAAACCATTACAGTCTATGTTCAGTTTGGTCTTGGCGTTGCATAGTGTAGTTACTAGCTAGCTTAAGGAATAATTATTACCATGATGAAAGAACCGCGTTTCCTTTTACACTTAATGCAGACCTTTATTGCACGGTTTTCTGAGTTTGATTAATATTAATATAGTTGTTTTTAATCTATCTCTCTTCCTCATGCACTCGCTCGTTGAGTAGGCTACATAATTATACACATTGTGCATGCGTTTTGGGGACTGTTCTTGTGCTTACTATGAAATAGAATACTGCCGCTATCCCTGTTAATTCCACATGTATACTCGAAAACTTCAAGGTTTCTGCCCTCTCATTTGCTACAGCTCCTCACGGGTATCACAAAAATATCAATCATGCCAGTAAAAAATTGGGGAGTCTGGGCAACTTAAAGACTAGCAAAGCTGTACCAACTTTGGTGACAGGAGCTGTTATTTAGCGTTGGAGGTTTTTTGCTGACCATAAAAAATGTGTCTGGGACAGCTATATCATCAATAAACTCAAATATTACATGGCTTGTAAATGTTAAATAGACAAGCTGTTTTGTTAGCATAATCAGGAACCGCATTTTGCCCTGTAACGTTTTACTGCGGTTTCAGCTGTAATATGAGTCCTATAAGATGTCTATAGTTTGTTTTACGTTACATTTTAATAACGATTAATCGATGGTTGATCGTTAACGTTATCAATGCTCGATTAAGGGAAGTTCCTACATTTAGCAACCCTAGTTCAGATGATGACTATCTAGAGGACTGGTCCCTTGGACCTCTGCCCTTAGAGGGGAAGTCATCGGATGATGAGTACATCCTCCCTAGACAGGTGTTACTACACCAGCAGTATGGCAGCCCCTGTTCCGAAGATGGCCGCCAATCCGAGTCCCAAGAAGGCCGCCATTCCGAGTCCCAGGTCCGCCGCCATTCCGATTCCCAGGACGGCCGCCAATCCGAGTCCCAGGATGTCCGCCATTCCAAGTCCGAGGACGGCCGCCATTCCGAGTCCAAGGACAGCCGCCAACCAAAGTCCCAGGATGGCCGCCAACCAGAGTCCCAGGGTGGCCGCCAACCAGAGTCCCAGGACAGGTGCCAACCAGAGTCCCGGGACAGGCTCCAACCAGAGTCCCAGGACAGCCGCCATTCGGAGTCCCAGGATGGCCGCCAACCAGAGTCCCAGGAAAGCCGCCAACCAGAGTCTCAGGACGGCCACTAACCATAGTCATTAGTAATTTCTTCACTTCTTAGTCATTAGTCCACAATTTAGTTCCAGTCCTGTTTGTGTTTAGTTGCTGGTCATTGTGATTTCTATCATGTTGTCTTCTGTATTAGTCGTCCTGTTCCAGATACTGTGAGTAACCTCTGTAAATTTCAGTCTTCCGTTAGTCATTTAGTGTCTTAGTTCTGATATTCTCTTGTTCCGTTTTGTTAAATTTATACCTCAAAGTAAGGTGTTTATTTCAGTTGGGTACTTATGTGTCTCCCAGGGGATTGTTTGTTTTATCTACCAGTTTATGCTCCAAAGGGTTTTTGTTGTAATAAATCTCTTCATTTATACTTTTTTAAGAAAGTAAAAAAAGCCATATTTCTCAAAAGTTTGTCTTATTTTAGAAAGAAAAATAATCTTGCCAAGCACAAATAGTCTCCTTTTGAGAAAATATACCAAACTTTTTCTATAATATACCTAAGATTTACCAACTAATTTCAAGCTCGATTTAACTAGTAATAAGGTGTGGACATATTTAGCTAATTATCTGAGCAAAGGAACAAGCTTAATTTCCTTATTTTAAGATTGAGACCACTTGCTGTAACGTCTTGCGAAAGGCAGAGACAGGAGCGAAGTACAGATAATCCAATATACTTTATTTTAAATCAAAATAATACTGCCTCGTGGGGCAAAGCAAGCATTCGTCCATATATTCCAAAAAGGGAGAACTAGTAACATGACGACGCCACAGGAAACATTGACCGACAAGAGACAAGGGGAGAACAACCTGGTTAAATACACAGACAAACTAATTACTAACACCATACATCTGTGACTAAACAATGACCTAACCCATAATCAATTCAAAACTAATGACATGAACTAGACACAAGAGGGCGGCATGAATACACAAACAGAGGGAGCACAGAGACAATACATGAAAACCCCAACCTATGTGTGACAGAATCCCCCCCTACAGCCCACAACACTGAGGTGGGCTAAACAAGGGGGGACGAGATCATTAAGCAGAGGACCCAGGACCAATCAAACCAGGCGGCGGCCAGGGGCAAGTCAGTTCAAGTGGCCAGGGACAAGGGAGTCCAGGGGGTGGCCATGGGTCTGGAGGGACAGAGAGGGGCCCAGGTTCTAGAGGGACAGAGAGGGGCCCCGGGTCTGGAGGGACAGAGAGGGGCCCCGGGTCAGGAGGGACAGAAAGGGGCCCTGGGTCTGGAGGGACAGAGAGGAACCCGGGGTCATGAGGGACAGAGGGCGGCCCGGGGTCAGGAGGGACAGAGGGCGGCCCGGGGTCAGGAGGGACTGAGAGAGGCCCTGGGTCATGAGGGACTGGCACGGGGGCAGTGGCAGGGAATGGCACAGGGACGGTGGCAGGGAATGGCAAAGGGACAAGGGCAGGCAATGGCACTGGGACAGGGGCTGGCCATGGCACTGGGACAGGGAGTTCAGGGGGCCCAGGGAAAGGCAGTTCCGGGGGCCCAGGGAAAGGCAATTCTGGCGGCCGCGGCAAAGGCAGCTCTGGCAGCCCGGGGAAGGGCAGGTCAGGAGGCAAGGGGAAAGGTAGCTCAGGCGGCCAGGGCGGCAGGGTGTCCGGGAGGTCTGACGACGAGGGTCCGGACGGGGGTCCGGGCGTCAGCGACGGGGGTCCGGACGGGGGTCCCGGCGTCAGCAACGGGGGTCCGGACGGGGGTCCGGACGTCAGCAACGGGGGTCCGGACGGGGGTCCGTACGTCAACGACCGCTGAGCAGAGGGTCCGGACGTCCGTGGCGGCTGTGACGGAGGTCCGGAGGTCAGCGGCGGCTCAGGCGGTGGACAGACTGCTGCCTGAGGCTCAGGCGGTGGGCAGACTGCTGCCTGAGTCTCCGGCGGTGGGCAGACTGCTGCCTGAGTCTCCGGCGGTGGGCAGACTGCTGCCTGAGGCTCCGGCGGTGGGCAGACTGCTGCCTGAGGCTCCGGCGGTGGGCAGACTGCTGCCTGAGGCTCCGGCGGTGGGCAGACTGCTGCCTGAGGCTCTAGCGGTGGGCAGATTGCTGGTAGAGAAGGTGGCGAGGCGGCCATTTTGTGGAGGACAGCCATCCTGTCAAATGAGGCCTTAAGCAGGTCCTCCAGGGGCTCCTCCTGGACCGGACTGCAAAAGAGGGGGTTGGAGCCCCTTCGCCACCCCACATAGCCCCCCCCGTAAAGTTCTGTGGGAAGACTGTCGGCCTTCTTGGAAGAGGTTCCCCTTATGAGGGCCAGCATCTCCTCCTCCTCCTCGCTCTCATAAATGGGGCCAATAACAGGGGCAATAAGAGGCCCTAGGGGCAGTAACAGAGGCCCTAGGGGCAGTAACAGAGGCCCTAGTGGCGCTAGCCTGAAGGCTAGGGAGTTTCATTAAGCTAGCCTGGGAGAGAGGGGAATTAGTACTCAGGCGGGGGGCCCGTCGTGACGAACCACTGCCCTGAACCTGAGAACTAGGGGGGCTAACGGGAGCGCTAGCGTGGTTGGGGAAGCTAACAGGGAAGCAGGGAACCCTACCCGAAGGAGTGGAGGCCATCCAGGGCTGCGGGAAAGTCAGCGGTAGTGGAGTCCTCCGAACAGCCTTTCTGATCCATTCGGGGGGTATTCCCCGCTCCTCATCCTCGTCCACCCAGAACTCACAGTCCTCCTCTACCTCCGGGAAATAAGTCCCCTCTCCACCGTCGTATGCCTTCTCCAGCCAATCACTCCCGAAACAGGCTACTCCCTCGGCATCGTAGACGACGTCTTCCGAGGAGTAGCCCATAGCCAATGCCTGCTCAATTATCCGCTGGTTGAGCAGGCGGAGATCCCTCCTGGCATATACCGCTCCGGGAGAGAGGGGGAAGCCCTCACTGGGCTTGCGGGAATTCCCTCGCTGTCTCATAGTAGAAGGTCGGTCAATCTGTAACGTCTTGCAGAAGGTAGAGACAGGAGCGAGGTACAGATAATCCAATATACTTTATTTTAAATCAAAATAATACTGCCTCGTGGGGCAAAGCAAGCATTCGTCCATATATTCCAAAAAGGGAGAACTAGTAACATGAAGACGCCACAGGAAACATTGACCGACAAGAGACAAGGGGAGAACAACCTGGTTAAATACACAGACGAACATGGCCGCGGGAACTAGGGGTGCTGAGGGTGCTGCAGCACCCCCCTCTGACAGCACGTGAATTTAAAATGATAGCTATGACTTGAAATTAAAAGTCTAGTTTTTCTGACTGTTTTTTCATTTTCAACCTTGATTCACAAAATTGTTCAAAATATAATTTCGTCTATAATAGAAATATAATAGAATATATTTAGAATATCAGATTTCTTTACAAATCCGTCCGAATCAAAAAAAGCAAATCTGAAAATGAATCGGAGTCTGATAGCAGATGGACTGTTGATGATGGTCTAACTCCAGCACCTCATCGAGCTGTTTAACGTTACTTTGATCAGAAAATCAGTGGGATGTAGTTGGTGACGCAAGCAGCAAACGGGAGTTTATTAATAACCAGGGATTTATGATATGAATAGAAATAATCTAAAATAATAATTAACTAGTTACTTATAAAATCCCATTAGCCTACCATTTAGGTTTTATTTAGGAGCTTCCCAAAATGGGTAACCCCAGACGCAATTAGTTGTTAAAGCACAACAATTAGCTACTGCAGTAGTCTTTGTTCCATAGGATTGGGTAATATAAACAAAATAAATTGTCAGGATAATTTGAAATCTCAGGTGCCTTTAAACTATGTAGAATACGTGTATCACAATAAGTTATACAAACTTTTAAAGGAATTCAAATGATTTAGAAGTAGTAAATATAATGACTGTATTTAAGATTATTGTATGGCTACATAGGCTACATTTACATTTAATATTAGTAATTTTTCCGTAATCAACAACAACGATATGGATGATTTCCAACAAGAAAGCCTCTGTGTGGCTGCTCCATAAGGTTTGAAAAGACGCAGCCAAATCTGATTTGTTTATTTGCCCTTGTTTATTCCTAAAAAGATCGGAAGGAAAGTATTAAACTGTTTTACCGAAATCACCTGTATTTGGCAAATGACCACAGTATAATAACACTGTCAGAAAAATCCGTTAAAACACTAAAAAGTACCGTTAATTTGCTCCCAGTACTTCTTCCATTATTTTACGGACAAGACATTAACGGAATACTTTGAACACAGTAGATGTCCGTTGAAACGAACAGTTCTTTGTGTTCATGGATATTAACTGTGTTAATTTTTACCGTTATTGTCTTGATAGACATGTCCGTAATGGAAAATGTATGTCAGCAAATTAACAGCTACTTTTTTACTGTTTTTTTACGGATGCTGAACCCTGCCCCCCCCCCCCAGCACCCCCCTGATAAAAGAGGTTCCTATGCAGACGAACTAATTACTAACACCATACATCTGTGACTAAACAATGACCTAACCCATAATCAATTCAAAACTAATGACATGAACTAGACACAAGAGGGCGGCATAAACACACAAACAGAGGGAGCACAGAGAGAATACATGAAAACCCCAACCCATGTGTGACACTTGCACAATTTCTCAATTTAAGAATCTTATGAAATGACAGCAATTTATTTATTTTTATTATTTTTATTATTTTACAAACATGAAAATACAGTTTAACATGACCCTTGACTGATTTGGATGAAGGTATTACACAGTTCTGTTTTGTTTTTGGTACTGACTACTGCAGACTGGGAAAACTACACAAAAGCTGCAGTTTTGGAGAAACTTGGATGCAGTTGTCTAGCCATCACAATTTGGCCCTTTACAACGTCACTCAAATCCCAATGCTTGGCCGTTTTTTTAGGGAAAATTTAATTTGCATGCTTTAAGCTGTAAGTATACAAAAATACTCTAAATATTACTGTAATACAATAATGTCATTCAAAGATATTGAATTTTATTAAAACATAATGCGCATCAATACATATTTTAGCCGATGTCACCCATTGTGAAAATATTTTCTATATTTGTTCTGTGCACCTGTGACTGGCCTCTCACTCCGGTACAGTAGGGGGCAGTATATGCACCTTTCAGGCGGTTGCGATCTGCCAGTAAAACTAAAGAAGAGGAAGCTGTGCCCCAGTTTTTCCTTCTCCACAGTCTGAGAACATTCGAGTAATTGGTGGACTTGGCGAAGTTGCAATTTCTACCTTCAGGGGTAAGTAACACTATATTAAAGCCTTATTAAGTAAATAAATAATTTGATTTATGTTGCGTTTTTCAATGACATTTTTCCATGGTTTAAGTTAGCTTTCTGTAACTTTAACCATTAGTTAACTTACCTAGCTTGCTAGCCAGATGGGGAACTAATGCCTTCCATGAACACAATCTCAAAGATTTGCTAGCAAGGGCAAACAGCTATTTAGCAGTGTTTAACCTTTAGCTAGCTGCAAGCGGAGTTGGGTAAGTAAATTTTAACAAATGTAAAAGTAACTTTTAAAACTTGACTTACACAACTCTAGCTACAAATGAGCCTAAAAGTTAAGAAACCACTAAAAATATTTATTAAATCCGCAATGTCCAGTCGTCCCAGTTCAAATCAGTTTTGGACAGTTGCAGAACAATAAGACAGAAAAATATAAGATGCGCACAATTATTTCATACTGTTCCAAAATAGTTTAATACAAGGAACATATTGATGGTCAATCAAAACTTTATAAACATTGAATGAAAATAAATGCAAGCGCATCAATATAAAGTCTCGGCCAAATGAGTGTACATTTTTCTAAATGAACAATCTTAATAATAAATATAGCCGCAAGCGGCGATTTGCGGGTTCAACCCTTTTTTCTCAATAGCTTTACTTCAAAGTAATTTCACACAAGATTCAACATTGTTATAAAACATATGCTATCATTTTTATGATCTATAGCTTGATTTATGTCATTCCACATGTAGTTATTATACATTTAAAGTGGTCAATTTGAATGAGACTTGCAGGGTGTGGTTCAGTTACTTATTAAGAGATTTGTCATGATTGGAGAATGAATATGCAATTACTAGTAACATTTGTGTATTGGCACTCACCTATCTTGCGCTTGTAGCGCCCCTTAGTGGTCAAGGTATATGAAACTGTCTGGGTATATGTTAAGAACTTATCTGACCACATCCAGTGAGTTTTGTGATGATTAGCCTTACGGTTGCTGATTTGTATTCATTTATGTCGAGAGCCACTCCCCTTTCAAAGTTCATTGGTCAATAACTTAAAATGTAATGGAGATTGACATGTTTTGTTCAACTTCTTTTTTTTTCTTTTTTTTATATTTATTAATAGATATTTTCAACCAAACGAAAAACAAAAACAGACCACACCATACAATACACATGTACATACACAGAACAACAACACACAGACATAAATACAAATACAAATGCATACCAACAATGATAATAATAAATTAGACTTGAAAGGCTGGTGACATATGATGAATTATGGATCTGAGGGAAGTATTCTTAAACTGGTAAAATATGAAATAAAAATCTGCCATTTATCTGAAAATGTTGAATATGATCCCTTCACAGTATACCTAATTTTCTCCAGTTGTAGGAAGGACAGAACATCACTTAGCCAGAGAGAGCCTAAGGGGGGCTGAAAAGATTTCCACTGCAGCAGGATTCTGCGGCGGGCCAGTAATGTGGTAAAAGCAATGATATCTGTGTTTTTATGGCTTATTAAGAGAGGGTTCCCTGGGATTCCAAACACTGCAATCAGAGGGCATGGAGTCAAATGGATTTTAAGTGCCTTGGATAGAATATTAAATATGTAGTTCCAGTAGTTGCTCAGTTTAGTACATGAAAAAAACATGTGATATAGGTCACATGGGGTGGAATGACATCTGTCACACACATCATTCACTGTAGGGTACATTCTTGATAGTCTGGACTTAGAATAATGAACTCTATTGACCACCTTGAACTGAATAAGTCCAAGACGGGCGCAAGATGAGGTAGAGCTTACTCTCTCAATCGCTCTATCCCATAACTTTTTTGAAATTTCAAGACTCATTTCTCGCTCCCAGGCAGATTTTGATCTGTTGGTATAGTTTTTGTCAAAAGACATAATGAATTAATAAACCCGAGAAGTCAATGAGTTGTGTTGAGGTGAGAAATTCAATAGCTCATCCCATGGCTGGTTAGGGGGTAGGGAAGGAAAATATGCAAATTCAGGAGAGATAAAATGTCTCATCTGCAGATACCGAAAAAAGTGTGATTGAGGCAAGGTATATTTAACAGCCAAGTTTGGAAAACTACAGAAAACTCAATTTTCAAAAAGGTCATGGAAGGTTTTAATACCCTTTGCTTTCTATAGAGAGAAGACATTGTCAACCACTGATGGAGTGAACATGTGGTTGTTAGTTATAGGACCCATGATGGAAATATGGGAGAACTTAAAATGACGACGGAACTGGAACCAGATCTTAAGTGTAGATAGTACTACTGGGCATAGGCGTAAATTTAGGGCGGGACGGTAGGGACATGTCCCCACCAATATTTAGGAAACATGTAATTGTCCCCACCAATAATTGTGATTCTAAACATATTTTTTTCATTCTGTTAACTATTTCTGCTCCACAATTGGTTAACTCTCTCAATAGCAGCGTTACTCCTGATTGGCAGGAGAGCGCTGATCACAATGGCCCTCATTTATGAAACGTGCGTACGAACTAAAACAGGCGTACGACGGGCGTACGGCGATTCATACGCAAAGCAGCGGATTTATCAATTTGAACGTGATCGTAGGCTGCGATAAAATCTCACGTCTGGTCTGACTTCGTGTACGCAAATTCTATAGTGTGACTAGCGGTGTTCATGGTATAACCACCCGG
>JACXGM010039703.1:0-10510 GCA_016801145.1 Umbra pygmaea
ACAACCAGACAGAGACCCAGACTATCAGGACAGACCCTCACAACCAGACAGAGACCCAGACTATCAGGACAGACCCTCATACACCCTACTAAAGACTAATATACTGACACTACCAGGCTGGTCTACAGACTAACATACTGACACCAACATGCTGATCATCAGATTAATATTCAGACTAACATTTCTAGGAAGCATCAGTCAGGTGTTGGACAATGACAGATGGGCTTGGCTGTCTCCCAAAATCAGATTTTGTTGCAGAGTGAACCGTCCGTGCCTCACTGTGGGGACTGGCAGCACACAGATACACAGCCTGGTCTATAACCTGCACCGGCTGCACTGTCAGAGACCACTGCTTTCTTGGATCTTGTGTCAGAGCTGGTTTCTCTGTGCCCCACACTCTGAAGCCAGGCTTAAATTTTGCTTCATAACTTTCTGATCCAGCTATCAACAAGGCCATTAGTTCAGGGCCTTCTCCTGGGACATGCCTGTAAAAGTACAAGAAATCAAAGCCTAGTTCGAAGACTACGTTGAGGCGACAACTTATGACTACATAGCAGTTGGGTTGGGTACAGATGGACCTGGGCCACTGAGTGATCAGTTGCATTGAGCTAACCAATCCTGGAAGCACAGGGAGACAAAACATTTCAATCAGCAGTAAGATACTTATCATCCAAAAAAAGTTATATCATTTAATTTGGGGAGATGAAGTTGACGGCAACAGATCCTTTCTGTACCTGTATGGCAGATCAGAGAGACAGTGAGAGAGATGAGAGCTAGGGCCATGTTGTCAGGTGACAGAGGCGATTGAGTATCACACATAGCTGTCTGAGGAGAGGGAATAGGCAGGAAATTACATCATCACAACTCCTATAACAACAACAACTCTGCATACAGCCTTCTTTAACTTGTTTGATGTTTAACTAGCAAGAAAAAAAACATTGAGACACTGTCATGGGTTTAGGTGTAATTGGAAAGATGAAGACCAAAGCAGAGAGGGGTGTTCTACAATTTATTCACAAACAATAATCCTGAGCCGTGTTAGGCTTCTAATGTAAACGGGCAACAATGATGCCCAAACAAAACAAATTTGATTTCATGAGGTGCTAAACACTCAATACAATGTGGACTAATCAGTGTGAGATAATTACATTGTTTACATAGATTTAACATTCTCAGGACAATTATTTACAGCACATTAATATAGCGCATCACAGGGAATTGCTGTCTGACTTCATATAGGTTTAACCCCTTCAGGACAAATGCTCACAAATACATACGCAGTAAACTGCGGCAGTGCATAAATCAGGCTCTTGTAGGAATAACAGATGAGGTTTCAGTCCAACATAACAGGGGATATAACCCACAAAGATGCACCCACCTTCTGTAACACAGAGACTATACAGCCTACTTAAGTAACAAACACCAAATTGGTGTGCAGGAATAATCACATATATCAACATGGTGTGCGTAATAAGGATAGAGAATAACACATCACATAAAACACTGCTGGAGCTGCTACCCCCAAGCGGACGAAGATGGATGGATGAAACAGTGTCCAGAAGGTGGTCCCTTAAATCAGATAAAAATACTGTGCCTTGCGAAAGTATTCGGCTCCCTTGAACTTTTTGACCTTTTGCCACATTTCAGGCTTCAAACATAAAGATATGAAACTGTAATTTTTTGTGAAGAATCAACAACAAGTGGGACACAATCATGAAGTGGAATTAAATTTATTGGATATTTAAAACTTTTTTAACAAATACAAAACTGAAAAATTGGGCGTGCAAAATTATTCAGCCCCTTAAAGTTAATACTTTGTAGCGCCATCGTTTGCTGCGATTACAGCTGTAAGTCGCTTGGGGTATGTCTCTATCAGTTTTGCACATCGAGAGACTGAAATTTTTGCCCATTCCTCCTTGCAAAACAGCTCAAGCTCAGTGAGGTTGGATGGAGAGCGTTTGTGAACAGCAGTTTTCAGTTCTTTCCACAGATTCTCGATTGGATTTAGGTCTGGACTTTGACTTGGCCATTCTAACACCTGGATATTTTTATTTGTGAACCATTCCATTGTAGATTTTGCTTCATGTTTTGGATCATTGTCTTGTTGGAAGACAAATCTGCGTCCCTGTCTCAGGTCTTTTGCAGACTCCATCAGGCTTTCTTCCAGAATGGTCCTGTATTTGGCTCCATCCATCTTCCCATCAATTTTAGCCATCTTCCCTGTCCCTGCTGAAGAGAAGCAGGCTCAAACTATGATGCTGCCACCACCATGTTTGACAGTGAGGATGGTGTGTTCAGGGTGATGAGCTGTGTCGCTTTTACGCCAAACATAACGTTTTGCATTGTTGCCAAAATGTTCAATATTGGTTTCATCTGACCAGAGCACCTTCTTCCACATGTTTGGTGTGTCTCCCAGGTGGCTTGTGGCAAATGGCTTTCTTCTTGCCACTCTTCCATAAATGCCAGATTTGAGCAGTATACGACTGGTTGTTGTCCTATGGACAGACTCGCCCACCTCAGCTGTAGATCTCTGCAGTTCATCCAGAGTGATCATGGGCCTCTTGGCTGCATCTCTGATTAGTTTTCTCCTTGTATGAGCTGAAAGTTTAGAGGGACGGCCGGGTCTTGGTAGATTTGCAGTGTTCTGATACTCCTTCCATTTCAATATTATTGCTTGCACAGTGCTCCTTGGGATGTTTAAAGCTTGGGAAATCTTTCTGTATCCAAATCTGGCTTTAAACTTCTCCACAACAGTATCTCGGGCCTGCCTGGTGTGTTCCTTGTTCTTCATGATGCTCTCTGTGCTTTCAACGGACCTTTGAGACTATCACAGAGCAGATACATTTATACGGAGACTTGATTACACACAGGTGGATTCTATTTATCATCATTAGTCATTTAGGTCAACATTGGATCATTCAAAGATCCTCACTGAACTTCTGGAGAGTTTGCTGCACTGAAAGTAAAGGGGCTGAATAATTTTGCTCGCCCAATTTGTCCGTTTTTATTTGTTAAAAAAGTTTGAAATATCCAATATATTTTGTTCCACTTCATGATTGTGTCCCACTTTTTGTTGATTCTTCACAAAAAAATACATTTTCATATCTTTATGTTTGAAGCCTGAAATATGGCAAAAGGTCAAAAAGTTCAAGGGAGCCGAATACTTTCGCAAGGCACTGTATTTACAAATGAAAATCATGGAAATTGTCAGGGGTGCCTAAAATCTTGCATACGATTGTATATGTGTATATATATATATATATATATATATATATATATATATATATAAAGAGTTAATTTGCAAAAAATATTTTTTTTTCTCAAGATCCTATGTTTAGGTTCAGTAAATGAACTTCAATATCATTAATGAAGGGTTTGCTGGACTAACCAGAGCTCTTCCTTTTAAAACATACTTTGTTCCTTTATTTTTAAGTATATGCATTCTTCAGGTACGAATAAAATACAATCCCATTTTTGTTTGTATGTATTTTCTACACTTTAGTGAGGTGTCTGTCCGGATTTGTGTATAAATGCAAGACGTCACATTAGGCTATTCAATTTGTTTAGGTTTTCTGAATAATAGAATATGAAAATGTACGTTTGTTTGTGAACGTGTGTTTCACAAGATTTGTCATTGCTTGCACAAGAGCGCATATGAGGAAAAACACTCGGACAGTGTGTGAAATAATATTACAATAAGGGAAAAGTTCCCAAAGTTACTAAATTACCGTTAATAGTGTTCAAATATAGGCATCATTGTGACACTTACAGCTACATGTTTTTTTCAGGTTGGAGCTGGAATTCTTGTATGTTGAGATCTCAGTTCGTTTTAATGCACACAGCATGCATCATGATTATGAACTATTCTTTTTAACGTCTTGGTGTGAAAACATAAACTGAACTTAAGGCCACGGGTGATCTGCCTCCGATAGCTTGCACACATCTTCTCTGTTTTGGCCACCACCTTCTAACTAAAGGCGCGCTAAATATAAGCGGGTGATTGATAATAACCACCTCTCGCGAAGCAGCCTCTCCAATGTTTCAACTAAACGCATGCTAAATATAAGCGGGTGATTGATGCCAAGCAGCCTCTCCAATGTTTTGCAAGACCTGCGAACAAGTCATATTAACTTACTATTACCATTTGACAGTAGCGGTGGAACGCCACCGAATGTAATGAAGTAAAAGTACAGTTTTTTCACTAGAAATTTACTTGAGTAAGAGTAAAAGTGGCCATCTGTAAATGTACTCTAAAAAGTACAAGTTACCGAAAAAATTTAGTCAAGTAAATGTAACGAAGTAAATGTAATATGTTACTAACCACCTCTGCGAACACGTGATGAGACAAAAACTTCAATGCCACAGCTGTGAGAGAGAACAAGTTTTCTGTAGAGGGAGAAGGGGGACCCGAAGCAGAGTGCATGGCTGGTGGCGCAGAAATACAGCCCAGAGTCCTCTGTGGTAAGATTGGATATCTGCAGGTCTCCACGGCTGCCCGAATCTCCTCGGAGACTAAAGCGACTGAACAAACTGAAAGGGGGTTCAATGTAGGCCAGATCAGAGTAAAGATAGCCCACCAACCTGAGGGACTGGCTATGAGACTCATGCTTGTACCAGTACATGAAGAAGACCTCTGAGTTGTTGTGGCTGCAGCTGAGTTGGCTGTCTTCTGCTACCCTCTGTACTAGTACTGGAGGAGACTGGGAGATCCTGGAGGCGTTCAAAACACCTTAGTCAGAGACGAGATAGAAACATGCTGAGGTGAACTTGTACATTTCAGGACAGGTAGAGATATATATATTAAATAAAACCAACAAAATTTAATCTGCATGAATATAATGTGGGTGTTCAATTTAGATGCTCCCTGCAATTTACATGATTCCACACATTATGAAGTTACCTGGCAACAGGAGGACAAAGTAAGAAATGTTAATAACAAGTCTGGTGGATATCATTGTGTTGTTAAACAGCAGAGCACTAAAATAAATGTTCTCCAAGCAAGAAGTCCTGTCAGTTGTCATCATGAAGCTACAGTTTATATCACTGTAACAACACTGCCCCCGCTGGAAATCCAATGCACTAAACTTGAACACTTATGCCCCTGCTGGACATCAGCTGAACTACATCTACTTACATCTTAGCTAAAGATGATGGGATGTCCATTTTCAGTATTTTTCGATTATAGACCTACTCTCAGGATCTGATTTTCTTTCCTCCCATATTCTAATATTTTCAAATTATGAAGAGAACAGTAGATGCTGTTTTCCAATCTTGATCACATCCCAGTAATACATTGGCTGTCTCTTTGGGTGAGGTAATACGTGAGAAAGATCTATGATTTGGCAAAAGAACTGGTATCCTAGCCAAAAAAACAAGCGTTATATTCCAGTTATCTAGCATAAAAAGGGACTTTCAGTTAGTACATTCATCATGCAACTAGTTGGGGAAAACTACTTTACCAGGAAATATTAATGCATTTTACTCAATTTAGTATTCATAGTATAAGCAAAGTATAAGTCAAGGCTTGGAAAAAAGACACTGTAGCCTTCCTTCACTGGATATAGAAGTAGACAAAGAAAAAAGAGCAAGCATCAGTTTATACTGAAGTCTCTGCAAGCAAATAACGTGAGAACAGTATACCAGGAGAGACAAAATTGTTGGCCAGATTCTGAAGTAATGTGCAGAGACTTTACCTTTTCTGAAGTAATCAGTGACATTTCTCATCATATTTTCAATCTGTCACTAAAACTACAGAGGGTTCCTGACACTCTGGAAGTAAGCTATTGTGGTTCCAGTGGCCAGATAAAAATCCCCCAAGGAAACAATTTATTTCAGACTAGTGATTCTCACATCCCTCAGAATGAAGTAATGTGTGAAAGCCATCAAGAATGAGGTATCAGCTGGAGAACTTCTCTCATCCCCTGCGGGTCCAACAGGTCCAATAGAGGCATGAAGGATGCCATTTTAATCCTTCTCAAATTCCTCTACAAGCACTTGAAGGTTGTAAAAGCAAAAACAAAAACGTTTTTCTCATATAAATCTGGATCATTGTGGGCTGGGTAATGGATGGATGAAAAGACAACACAGCAGCTCAGTACACCCTTTCCCATTACAATTGCACTGTGCCAGTCTGCATATTTCACAGTACGGATGATGCACCCATCTACAAACCTCCCTACTGGGTAGCGCCCTATACATGTCTGTAAGAAACAAATATCTAGTAGTCATCCCGGATAAAGCTCAGAGGAAGAAATTCAACAGCCATTGGAGACAAATGCAGAGTCCGGAGGTTTAATTTCTCCAATATAATTTCTCCAGGAAACGTGTGCAATCCAACTGAATATCCAGGCAGTAATCAAATGACATAGAGTGTCTAGGAGATCGTAGAAATAACAGGCAACACTACTCGACAAAGAGTAGCAAACACTATGAGGCTTATATATAAACAAGGCTGTCTAATGAGTTCCTAACTGAAAGCACCTGTGTGCTTAAAGGGAGAACATAGAGCAATATAGAGTGGCGCAACGGCACTAAAAGAAACACTAACTTATAAGCCTGGAGGAACACAACATAAAGAAGGTCTGGGACGGGGCAGGTGTGACAGAACCCCCCTCTGAGGAACCCCCAAACGTTCCATGAAAGACCTCCACACCCGTGAAGTGAATTGGGGCCTGCGGTCAGAGACTATGTCCTCAGGGATGCCATAGTTCCTAAAGATGATAGCGAACAATGCCTCTACTCTCTGTAAAGCCGTGGGTAAACCAAGAAAGGGTATCAGGTTTCATGATTTTGAGAAACAAGCCTTGACCACCAGAACCGGGGTGTGACCCTTGGACTCAGGCAGGTCAGTAATAAAATCAACGGAGATGTGGGACCATGTTGTTGGTGGTATGGTTAGATGGTGCAGCTTACCATAAGGCAGGTGTCTCGGGCTGGTACTCGGGGCCCAAGTGGAACATGATGCAACATACCTCCTAACATCATGTGCATCTCTTCATCCACTTCCTGCAACAATGCGTGCCGGTGGCACTACAGAGGCCTCCTCAGCAAACCGGGGTTCCGCTTCGTACATGCATGATAGCGCATCTGCCTTCATGTTCACAGACCTCAGGACCATACGAGATGGTGTATTCAAAACGAGTTAGCAATATAACCCACGTTGCCTGCCGAGGGTTGTGACTCTGGGCTGTTTTGAGGTACTCCAAATTGCTGTGGTCCGTCCAAACCAGGAACGGATGCAGTGTCTCCATCTTCACCACAGCCAGGGGTTCCCTATTCCCCACATCGTAATTACACTCTCCTGGACTGAGCTTTCTGTGGAAAAAAGCACACGGAAACAACTTGGCAGGATTACCTTGTCGCTGGGACAGTACGGTGCCTATGCCCACCTTGGAGGCGTCCACCTCCACCACAAACAGCCAGTAGTCAAGCAGAGACATTCACTTTACTGTAGCTCTGAATGTTTTTGTTCTGGCCTTAAGTATTTTGAGGCTGACTGAAATGAAACCATCGCTTTGAGCGAGCGAGCTTTATTCATTAAATTTGCACGGGATATGTCATGGTGTGTGAAGGAGGGAGACCAAAGTAGTTAGAAGTTCTGTGGTGTTGTTTTAATCAATACAGTTGTCACAAACAACAAATCAAATTGGTTGCTGAAATACGGAGTAAACTGGAATTTGAGCGGCAAAATGGTGGTATATAGTTTAATACTCAGTATTTAATCACAACACAAACCACCGGTTCAATGAACTGGAATACAGATTAACAGAAATACCAAAGCATTTACAACAATAGGAATTATACACCTTTATACACCTATATATATGTATATATATTATACACCTATATAAATACAATAAGTCCATAATCCCAGTTCTTTGTCCATGCCAGCCCACCCTGGGCTGGATGTGACAGGATAATTATGAATCTCCTCAGTAGTAATGGTAATTACGTCTGTAGAGAAAAATGTTTTACCTTGATTTTCCAACAATATTTCCTTGTTTGACTTCTAAGAAGTTAATCATCACGTTTTGTTTCAGGTTCATTGTCTACTCACTACGCTGATACCAGCGAATCAAAACAACACAGATCTAAAAAAAGTGTTGCAGCCACGGTTGCCAGGTTCTGGGGAATTTCAGGATTCAAAACCATGTAAAATGCTTATAAACTAGTTCAATTATTAGATTACATATTTTCCCAAAACTTGTTTCTATAAGTAAATGCATATTTAACTGACTTCCTCTATCCTTTTTCTCATAACTTCTTAAAAAGAAATTTCATTAGAGACAATTCTTTTTCATATTAATATAGTACTCACTTGCAAAGTTTACTGACATGAAACAACCTGCTGTATGTAACACTGAGACAACCTGCTGTACGTAACACTGAGACAACCTGCTGTACGTAACACTGAGACAACCTGCTGTACGTAACACTGAGACAACCTGCCGTACGTAACACTGAGACAACCTGCTCTACGTAACACTGAGACAACCTGCTGTACGTAACACTGAAACAACCTGCTGTACGTAACACTGAACTGTAAAAAAAAAAGTTAAATTTACTGTAAAAAAATGGCAATTCTGGCTGCCAGAACTTTACCGTAATAAATACGGTAGAACTTTTTCCACTGGTAGAACTTTTTCCACTATTACGGTAGAACTTTTTCCACTTTTTCCACTATTTTTCCACTTTTTCCACTATTTTACCGTATTGTACCGTGAAATTACAGCTTTCTACCATTAATTTAGACAGTGTTTTATTGTGAATTTAACAGTCTAATAAAAAATTACTTTACTGTTTAATGATTCACATATATTTAGTACTAATCAGAATCTGACTGAACTCATATCCAAAGTTGTAATATTTCTTCACCCACAACCTGCATTCATAAGAATTGCAATGGTGAATCACTCACTGGTAGACTACGACTAAATCAACTACATTGATGGGAACACATCTCAGTAATGGTTGGAATAAAGATAACGACTTAGAGTTCTTATTAGGTTTGAAAAGTAAAGATTGTTATTATTATTTAATAATGAAACATAAAGTGTTCAATGCATGAATGATTGATGCACAAAATATACTAAAACAAACTTTTCTGAAAAACAAAATGTGCAGCAAAGCATTCTGGGAAATCTTATAAAATGTTGGCTGTTATGTATATTTTACGGCATATTTCCATTATAAACACAGAGAAAGAGTATATTTAACGGTGTAGTAATGTATTTTAACAGAAAAGAGATGCAAAAATGTATATTTCAGCTGATAAATAAATTTACTGTGTTTCACTGTTACAGAAAATGTATTCAACCTTTTTTGAGTTTACGGTCTTTTACCGTCATGATTTGACAGTTTTTCACTGTGAAATCCACAGACATTTTTTACAGTGTGAGACAACCTGCTGTACGTAACACTGAGACAACCTGCTGTAATTCATATTGAAGCTGACTGCTGTCAATCGTATCGAAACATCCAAGTCAATGAAGGCACAATAGGAAGGCTAGCAGCCCTAGGAAGAGAGGAAAACAATTTGAATAGATTAGTATTCTATTTTTATAAAACCACATATTGATAATTTTCCAGACAGAATGGTGGTGGTTAGATGCAGGTGTGTCACGTTGATGCAAGAGCAGCAGTAGTTTTTTGTCAGGGAGAGACTGAACTTGCAGCGCTGTGCTAACTGGCTGCACAGTAATAAACAGCGCTGTCTGAAGGGCTGATAGCTGAGATAACAAGAGTGGCTTTGGCCTTGGAATGACCTGTCAGGTTGAACCGCCTTTCAAAGCTCTTCTGTATGGACAGGTTATCATTGTACAGATATCCAATCAGCTCCATGGTTTTCTGTTGCCCCTTATCCTTGTGTTGATACCACAGCATGTAGGGGTAGTTGTTGTCACCATGGAAACAATCCAGGTGTGCCTCTTTGTGATCAGTTGTCCTCAAGAGGTGTAGAGGAGTCTGGTCGATCAGGAGAGAGGAGAAAACTTCCTCTACATGGAACAGGGGGGATATCAAGCAAACAACCAATCAATCAACCAATCAACCAATCAATCAACATTATGTTGAATTTTTACATCCACAGTTGTCTTGAAAGTCCTGATCTTATAATAAAGGAACGAAAAGCTTGTGAAAGACAGCTGAGTATAACGCAGACATCCTAGTATAAATACTATATATTTGTTATCCTAGACATCCCAGTATACATACTGTATATTCTTTATCAAAGACATCCTACTATACATCCTGTATATTATTAATCACAGACATCCTAGCATAAATACTATATATTCTTTATCACAGACATCCCAGTATACATACTGTATATTCTTTATCAAAGACATCCTAGTATACATTCTAAATATTCTTTATCACCGACATTCCAGTATAGATATATTGTATATTCTTTAGCACAGACATCCTAGTATACATACTGTATATTCTTTATCACAGACATCCTAGTATAAATACTGTATATTCTTTATCACAGACATCCTAGTATACATAC
>JACXGM010039704.1:0-10510 GCA_016801145.1 Umbra pygmaea
AACCGGGTGGTTATACCATGAACACCGCTAGTCACACTATAGAATTTGCGTACACGAAGTCAGACCAGACGTGAGATTTTATCGCAGCCTACGATCACGTTCAAATTGATAAATCCGCTGCTTTGCGTATGAATCGCCGTACGCCCGTCGTACGCCTGTTTTAGGTCGTACGCACGTTTCATAAATGAGGGCCATTGTCACGCGTTTCACTGACTTTCAACAACACCCCACATAATCCAACAGAAGCAAACACAATTCATGCAAATAGCCGGCTTCCCAGTAGTAGGCGCAATGGATAGCACTTATATAAAGATTGCTCCCAGCGTCAACAAGTTTATGTTTATATGAATAAGAAGAGGTACCACAGCATCAACGCACAAGTTGAGTTTGATGCAGACTACAATGTTTTGGATGTGGTACCCAAATGGCCTGGGTCTACCCATGACGCGCGATATTGAATGAAAGTGGCCTGAAGCAGCTGTTTGAAAGGCACTTTCTGCCGACAGAGGATACCCGTTCGTGGCTGCTCACCCCTTTCCATATGCCACTGACAGAAGCCCAAATGAACTACAACAGGTAGCCTTTTTGTAAGCTATGTATTCACAATTGTTTCATAGTTTATTAATAGAACACTGGATCATAATATAGGTAATATATAATATATCCCTTCACAGGGCACATCGTATCACACAAAGTGTGGTGGAGAGGGATTGGCCAGTGGAATTGCGGATTCCATATTCTCCACTCAGAAATTCAACTACAGCAAGTAGTGTTTTTTTATTCTCTCCAGTTCGGTTATCTTTTTGAATCCATGATGGCTATGATTACATCATTAACTCTAGGCTATATATAGGCAGGTCAGTTAACAGCACACTCGTTTGAAATATTTCATTGAGAAATAGTGAAAAACGTGTTGGAAATCTTTTTTGATCTTTAATTTTTTATTGAGCTGTAAGTGCAATATATGTTTCCATTACAATTTCGGCTTATTGATGGTTGTGATGAAATCATGAGCATTGCGTCAATTATTAGGTTTGAGAGTAGGAGTACATTTTGTCAATTGTCAGCACTTAAGACTAAAATGGCACTTTGAGAAGCTTGATAAATGTGGGCCCTGATCTCTGCTTCTTACGTGGGTGAAGTCAGCTAAAATGGGCTATCTGGTGAAATGGGACAAATGTTGTAGCATCATATCTCTTAAAATCTTTACAGCAAAAAATGTGCACAACATTCCTTGTGTGTAGGTTTTGTTTGTCCTCAGTTTGCATAACGCATGACATTAATGGAAGGGCAGGGGGATTTATGAAAAAAAAACGATTGGATGACCGTCAAGCACCCCCGTAGAACCGGCCCTGTTTCATCCCGATAGTCTACACTGTGCAGCCTCTTCCGAAAGTGTCTGTGTCCACAGAACATTTCAATCCAAACTGATGCCCATGCCCGGGAAGTTATGACTATGAAAACTACAAAACTTTCAACATCCGGTTACATGTATTTAGAGCGTGTGGTTAATCAAAACGAAACTTGCTTGAAGCTGAATAATTTCATGCTTCAAGGCTATTTATCTCGTCAGCGCAAAGCGTTACTGAGGGGAGCAGATGAACTAAAAAACCTTTGTGATTTAATATGAAATTCTTAAACAACTTCAATAATTATCGAACTACTGTAGAAAAATTCTAAAATCCCCCAAAAAAATATATAATGGGTGCGCGATACAACCATAATGCAGATCCCGAAACATAGTTGAACATCTTTTTTAAACTCTATTGAATTTGAATGTTTAAAAAATATAAAATTACGAAAATATAACAGCAAAAATATGAGATGTTATAATTCAGGCAATTTGTTTCCAAATAACATCCAACACATGAACAAATCTTAAAATGGATAAAACGGCAAAACAGTCCCACTTGTGCAACAAGCAAATGTGGTTGATTTTCATTCCATAGACTAAAGAATTCAAATTCTATAAAGGCAAAAAAAAAGATAATAAACTACTACAGCATGTATATATCCTTTGATATTATATATACATTTTCGTATTCTACTGTAAAATAAGTAATTAAATAAAGTTTGGGATTGAATTTACAAGTAAGTGTTATAAACTGTTACATTTTATATCAGAGGAAGAATCAGATTATTCCATTTGAAATCTTCCTGAGAATTGTAGCAACTGCTGTTATAGGCCTATGAATGTACAAAAATATTCAGGTGAGCAAGGAAATATTGTTCTTCACTTCAGATAGTGGTACAGCACTATAGGCTATGAACTTAGATTTTTCGTGTATGGATGTACTTTTATAATTATTTAGTTTTTTTGTGATTTTCTAATGGATTACACAGTTTTCTAATGGATTTTCTAATGGATTACACAGTTTTATATTAATTATATTCATATAATTAATCTGTTTTGAACGAAGTAGACACTCTGTCAAGTCCGAAAATGTATAGATGGAATAACACAAGTTAACACAGTGTGAGATGCAATCATTTCCTTCAAACTGTTTGCCAGTTTTATTTGAATGTCAATGGAATTAGAACCATTACTTTGTGGGGGTTTCATTGGCGCAGTTGTGCTCAATGAAAACACCATAGCCTGTCATGATAAGTTCGTTTAACACCGCGGACAGAGGGGTGAGGGGGTGGAGGAGGGGCAATTCTTGGAAAAGGACAAGTTTTCTGCACTCGCAGGCTATCATTCATTAAAATAAGGTTTCACAAAATCCCATTTTATTATATCCAGGACACAGAGGGAAAAAACATGAGTAATAGGCTACTGAATGAAACTGAATGAAACCAAAATTACTGAATGAAGCCACATTAGCTACTATACTTCTAATAGATTCATTTTTTTTTAAATTATACATCAACGAAATAAAACATGTTTTGCACAATGTCTCTAATTCTCTAATCTCTAATTAGCAAACACAAATACAACTAAGTTGAAAATGTAAGGTGAAAATGTTTTATTTTTAGTGTAATATATCCAGGAAAAAGGGAAAAATGACATTTTGCCCAGGCTATATTCATGTTCATATTCATGTTTGTATTCTGCTGTTATAAAATAGGCTACATTCAACAACAAAAAATCTTTACGTAATTGATCTGTTTTGAGCAAAGAAGACACATTGTCAAGTCCGAAAATGTATAGACGGACTAATTGTGAGTCTCTATTGGATTACAAAGTTATTTATTTGCATCTGCTTGCTACAGCAATGCTGCGGCCCAGATCAAACAAGTCCTAGAAATCTGTGTTTTCAATGCCAGATAGTTTTTTCTGACATTTAGTAAGAGCTTGTGTGAGGGGGTGGGGGAGGGGCGGTGTTTCAATTGCGCAGGCAGGAACAATCATCTTCATCCATCAATGGATCTCAACATGGCACTGAGTTGTTGAACTTTAACCTAGGCAGAGTAGGGTTGCCATCCAGTCTGAAAACTGACCCAGGTCCGACCCAAGCCAGTTGGCCTGGTCCAATGTCACAGAAATTAAATGACCCGGCTGATAAAAACCCAATACATTTTCTTACCTATATTACTCAAATTAATTTGTAATGTAACAAAATAAGTGATTCAATAATATTAACAATTAAATTTACAAATAAATATGATCAAATTATAGTACATGGGTAGCTTTGACAATGTTTCAACATGTTGGCAAAGGGGTTACACATTAGCCTAATATACAATCATTTTGTACAACACTGTGGACAGAGGGGGTGAGGGGGGTGGAGGAGGGGCCATTAGGCTGACAATTAACCTACACTCAAAACACAAGAAGACACTTGGAAAAGTTTAGAAAGTTTTGTGAAAACTGTATTGCTTGTTACAAACTAGGACAAAACATAACTATTGATGAGCAGCTGTTCCCAACAAAGGTTCAGTGCCGTTTTACTCACATGGCAAACAAATCATACAAGTTTGAAATCAAATTTGAATGCTGTCAATAGCTGAATGGCAAATAACCTCAGACAAAATATCTTTAGCCCTGGCTAAGAATCAAATACATGTGTATCATGTCCTAAAATAGTTTAAACTTTAGTCTTTGCAATATAATGTAATAATTACAGTGACTGGCTGTCATGTGTTTAAGAATTATCTGCATGTGATTATATTACAACTAAACGTTGCTTCTCATAATTCAACATTTTGCCTATAGGCTATACTCATGTTGTAGCAAAATAAGTAATTAAATAATATTTATAAAACGGGTCCGGTGATACCTGCAATTTGATTGGCTAAAATTGCATTCCAAGCCTATGACAATTCCCTGATATCTGCACTGTAGAATGTTGCCTTTTCACTGAAATGCTTAGTATGTAATCAAAAAGTATCACTACGCCTCCCTGAGGAGCTGATAAAAATAAAAAACATGGCGGACAATTCCTCTCACTTCAAATCTCAACACCAACTTCCAAATAAGACCATCTAAAAAATAAAAAATGATTTTAAAATTCACTTACCACAAAAAGATTGTCACTGATGTAGACATGCTAACCAGCCACAGTTATCTTTTTTTGTAATAAAGTGTGTTTTTGTGACGAAGCAATAGCTAGCTAGTGGCTGTCATGTCAATACCGGTCAATACACTAGTGGCTGGCTCGTTACCCTAATGTCTGACCTACCACTCACATTACAAACACTTAGTTTTCCCCATATCACGGGTTGGGTTGTTTATCCATCTAACTCTAGACGCCTTTCTTCATATTTAAAAATATCAAGAAATAGCCTTCAATTGACATCTTTTTTATAAAAAAGAGGAATTACGATAAACTACCCGTTCTACCGGCAAAATTAAGATAGGCTACTTCTCTATGAAAACGGTTATTTGAATAAGACTTACAAGTTGCCTGAAATTATTGTAAATTGTTGAGGCATATAGCCTACAATTGTTTTCCTAAACGTTGTTAGCAAATGAAATGATCTCTATCCCTCTGTCGTTTAAATCATCCTAATATTAATAACACATTTTATGTGTGGTATTACATTATTTGTAAAAATAGTGCAAATTAAATTAACAGCATTTTTCTGATGACGAACGCTATTATGTTCAAGTGCAATGAGACTGAAATGAATCCCGCAATTTGACAGCGGACCACTGTGTCAAGTGAACAGTTTATAGGATTAAAGATGTTCTGTGCAAACCTTATAGTGGATGTCGCAATTAGTTAATTTTTCCAAGGTAATGTACAGAAAGGTGTTTAAACCACATATGCAAAGAAAAACATAAGCAAACATTTTATTAACTAGTAGAAATTAGTTTTCGCATTTACCTATAGCTATTCACATGCTAAATTAATTCATTTAGGCTTTTTCACAATTATGGCGATTGGTGCTGATTTTGCCCAAACTATGCCAAACTATTCAGGGGGCACTGGAAACTACCATCTACTTCAAGCCGCAGAGTAGTATAATACTTTTATGCACAGACAGTTAATAATCCTTGACACCTCATAAAATATAGGATACCAGTTGGTCAAATACTTAAGACTACAACGTAACTGCAGTACAGCAGTTAGTAAAATACTTGTATTTGTAATACTAAATAATAACCGGGAAAGAATACTAGGCTCATTAATACTAGGCTGTTAATGACAGCACCTGCATAATACATGGAAGTCCGTTTTCATAACGTTTTGTTTCCAGACAAGATTGCACAATGTGGCTTTTGATGGATGTATATAAATGTCCAGAAACAAAATTCAAAGAAATGCGCTTGCAATGCAAAACTGCACAGATGTTGGCTTAACTGCGTTAACTATAGTGTCGTCAGTACAGTAGCTATAGCAGGCTGATTGATGTTGACAGTAAGGTCTGTATCACCTAAACATTTGAATAGCATAAAAATGCATCACTAAAGCAAACTGGCTAACAAATGCCATATAAATTAAATTAAACTGTGCATAAGTGTTCAGACCTTGTTATAAACGATCTAAATGATCAGTTTGATAGGAACTATACTTGATTTGTGGCGTAGTAACATGGCAACAGTAAAAGGAGTGGTGGGGGGTACGTTAATGTTTCACGATAACCGCACACCTCGTGACCATTTTCTTTCGCTAAAAATACTGATTTAAATTAATTTTCACAAATAAAATGTTGGAAACCGTTTTATAAGCGCATTAACACACTCCAGACTGTGCGTTGCCAGGGAATAACCAGTGTGCGGTTATTCGGTGTGCGGTTATTCGGTGTGCGGTTATTCCCTGGCAACGCACAGTCTGTCGTGTGTTAAAGCTAGGGTGTGCAATTCTCTTCTAAAACACTTTTTGTAATATTCGTTGAAACTGACTTCATATACTAATGAAAAATAAAAGCTTAGAAACACATCTAAAAAAAATCGGGTGTCTGTAGTAGGCACAGCCCTACTATAAACCAAGCCAATTACTTTCTTCGGCACGATAATTGGATTGGCAGACTATCTGTCAATCAACCTCACCAACGTGTGCCCTGAGATACCTGAGTTGGCGCGCGCCCCCGGCTCACTATCTGATGAAGCGCGTACAGTCATACTAATCAGTGAAGAAGCAGCAGTCCGTACAAAGATCGGAATTATGGCAGAAAAAGCGTGCAACCCAGAAGTAGCAAAAAAAGAAAGACTTTGTTAGAATCGGCTAAGAACAAAAAAGACTTAGATAAAGCAAGCAATCATACCAGAATAAATATTGGGGTGGCTTTTCAGAGATGGCGACAACTTCGCGATTCCAAGTTGTTGAAGAGTGATGCCATAGTCGCTTTATTTCTGCTAGACAGGTAATTTTGCTTATATATTTGAATGGTTATTTGTTAATATCACGAATTAGACATGTATCGCTAGCCAACGTATCCAAAAAGTATAGAAGCAATGTCAGTTATTCGACGAATGAAGCCTACCTACAAATGTAGTTACATACATCTGTGCAAGTTTTTTAGGACTGTAGTACACATATCCTCTGGGGGTTTGTTTACGGTTAGTGAAATATTTCCAAGTAAAGCAGCGTATTTCTCAACAGTGATTGACAAAGGTCTGCTAAATGACGTAATTTTAACCATTGTATGTGTCAGCAATGTAGTTGTGAGTAATTGTTGTTTTACTGTATGTCACTCTGTAAGGTTATGTTATAAAAATATAAAATACTACCTGCACCTCCTGTTTCCACTATTGTCTCTGAGTCTCTTTCTGACTGGTAAGACTTGTGTGTTGTGTCCTTTAAAGAATGACTAGCATATTTATTAGTCATAGATGTTTATGGTTTTATTGTCACTTTTGCAGAGATGATGACTTCTCGGGAGCTGGAGTTGAGGAGTTGGACAACAGCGCTCAGGAGAAAGCCGTTCAGCAATTGGATACAAGGTATTTATTATTGAGAATTACTGATTAGAATGTTCTTGTTCCTTCATTTCTTCAAAAACATGTGGTGATGTACAGTAACATATTTTTTTCTAATTTAGTATGTCGTCACTGGACCTAAATGCTGATGTCATCAGTGAAAATGAATACAACCACATTCAAAACTCTATGTAAGTTGCTTAGATAACTGAAGACATGTTTGAAATCTTATATTGCGTGTGAATATTATCTCTGAATTTGTCCTTTCCTCAATAGCATAGATTGGGAAGATGACATGTGGTGTCCTGATAAGGAGGCAGATTCTGTATCATCGTTAGAAGAAGATGAAACAAAGGAAGTAGATACAGACTTTAAAGACAGTGAGGATGAGGATTACATGCCACGTATTTGTGTTCGGTATGTACAACACAGTATGGCTACATGTCCTGAAGTAACTTAGTTTTTGGTTTGATGTCACAAGTATTGTTGTTACAACAGGACTGGTGGTGCTCTACAAACTCAGATGTGTTTGGATGCCCATCCAACAATAAGCATGGAGGACACTGTGCATGGTTCTGAAGACAACTCCCAAGATCCAACTACTGCAGAACTGCCTCCAATACCAGAGAATGCTAAATTTAGTCCAGGTTGAGGATGATGTAACCGGCCGTCCAGCATCTATCACATATCACAATTGTCTGAAGCAGCTTGCAGAATATCTTGTTCTACCTGTAAACATGTGTAATGCTAAGGACTCTCACACCAAGGTAGAGTGTGGGGCACCTAGACCATTTGAGGTCAATATCAAATCCAGAGGTACAGCTGCAATTTTGGAATGGGTGAGTAATTACTTGATTTGATTATTTTTATTACATGGTTTGGACAGAGTTTTTTGTGTGCCATATATGTAATTGTATGTTTTTTTATGTGCTTTCTTTTTCCTAATGCTTTTTCTTCAGCTATGTCCTCATGGTCACACTGTGTGGAAATGGTCTTCACAGCCCACTTTCAAGTATGGGATGCTGGCAGGGGACTTTATGTTGGCCTGTAACATACTGCTGTCTGGCAACAACTATGCGAAGATATCCCTCCTTTTCAAACTCATGAAAATGGGGATGGTGTACAGGTCACCCTTCTTCAGGATCTTCCCAAGACTTATGGGTATTATTTTGTACTCAAACGCAGGGAATCCAAGAATCATACTTTTTGTTATTCATTTCTTTAAGAACGTGTTTAATCTGTGAAATCTTCAGTTAATGATTAGATTGCTTTCAGAGTCCAAGTTTAATATGATAAAAAATAATGACAGATGTTTTTGCTCATCTTTATCAACAATGTCAGTAATTGTAAGGACAACTTAGTATATGAGAATTTCTTTGAATAATTGGGGCCGAATGACCACTGTTTTTCTTCATGTCATAATATGCCAGAGTGAAAAGAAAATATTAGTCTAGTTTACATACACTACATGAAATATTTTGCAACATTTGATATTGGGTACTATCTAGCCCTATGTCGTCACACAGCTTTGCTTAGAAATTAACAGCAAAAAGACAAATTGAAAAAAATATTAACAGATTGTTCTTCGCTAATTTCAGGGTTCATTAGCATATTTGGGAGAACAAATATATAAACAGTACATGTGTATTTGTGCCTACCATCAGTGGAATTTTACACTATCCTTTTCCCAGAAATATCTCACAAATGTCAGTCAGAACCAAATCTCTTTAAAGGAATGAGTGGAGCATGCTTGCTTGTATACTACAGGTGACTGAAACAACACATTTATGTCTGGCTGAGAAATTGGATATTTATAAGTAAAAACTGCTATTAAAAAACAACTACACTTGCAAGATTGCACACAACATGGCTTTTAGATACAACAGAGGATGAACTAATTGCCCTGGGTTGTAAATTATAGTTTGCTGTATTCTCAAAGCCTTTTTGTTTTAGTACTTGAGTCCATCAGTTATGTTAGGCTACTGCAGCTCTTGCTTTTAGCATGTTCACCAAGTGAGACTGATTCTGGAATGAAGAAAAGAGTTAACTCCATGAATCTACTCTCAATGACAAACTACCACATCAAAAATGCATTGGCTGCAATTGTAGCGCCACCACAATAGGGGATTGTTAGTCTCCATAGACAGACATCACTGTTGGCATAGAGGCCAGTATATGAGGGGTTTAGCAGTATAGTTACTCTGTAAACACTAACATTTACTTAATAAAATATACACAATGGTAATTCTACAACGTCTTTCTATCATTCCTGTAGCCAGATTTCGGCATTAATTCCATTATTTGTAAATAAAAAGTATGTACTGTATTTAAATTACATATATTTTCTCATTAGTATTTCCAATGTGTTTTGTTAAGATTTTAAACTAGTATTTACAGTAAACATATTATATTAAAATTACAAAAAACTAATAATGGGATGATAGAACTCTGAAAGTGGTGTTATTCTTAGTTGGCAACATGTGTTGAAACAGCCAGAAATAAAAGGTGACAATCTGTATTCTTGCCTGGTATCTTTATCTAAAAATTGAAAATCAGTTGTTAAGTGAAAACATACTTTAATTGTCATACATAAAGTGACAAATGTATACTGTTCTTTCACAACATAAATACTAAAACTGTTATACAAATGTTAAGTTAAAATAACCAATCCGGTCAACTTTATTTGTAAAGGTCATTTAAAAATAACCAGGTTGACCAAAGTGCTGGACATTGACATGATTTAGGACAGATTGGAAACACACAAGTAACGCAACAAAGATTTTAAACCAGTAACAACTGTTAATGAAAATGCAGAATATAACTCGCAAGCAGGCTTAATGGCCAATGAATAAAAGTGAGTTTTAAGTCATGATTTAAAAATGTGAATGCTGGTGGCTAATCTGACATCTGGCAATTTATTCCACAGCCTTGGGGCCATGACAGAGAATGCAGAATTTCCCTTATTTTTGAGCCACGTTCTAGGGACACAAAGGAGTAGCTGGTCATGTTAGTGTTTATATTATCACATTATGATATTTGTTCACTATATGGATTATGATTAAACATATGATAAAGTACAAACACATAGACTATCAATTAGAACTGCATAAGGCCATAACTATTTTGAATAGAGAAGTACTGGTGTTTTATGGGTGGTGGAGAGACAGTGGAAAGCTACGGAATGTGCAGAGCAGGGGGGTCAAG
>JACXGM010039705.1:0-10510 GCA_016801145.1 Umbra pygmaea
CAAGGTGGTTATACCATGAACACGGCTAGTCACACTATAGAATTTGCGTACACGAAGTCAGACCAGACGTGAGATTTTATCGCAGCCTACGATCACGTTCAAATTGATAAATCCCTTGCTTTGCGTAAGAATCGCCGTACGCCCGTCGTACGCCTGTTTTAGGTCGTACGCACGTTTCGTAAATGAGGGCCATTGTGTTTTGTAGGGACTCTGCTGTGGACTCATTGTACAATAATAACATTGTGTGTTGTATGGACTCTGCTGTGGACCTCAGTGTTTAAAAATAACATTGTGTTTTGTAGGGACTCTGCTGTGGACTCAGTGTTCAATAATAAGATTGTGTGTTGTAGGGACTCTGCTGTGGACTCAGTGTACAATAATAACATTGTGTGTTGTAGGGACTCTGATGTGGACTCAGTGTACAATAATAACATTGTGTGTTGTAGGGACTCTGCTGTAGACTCAGTGTACAATAATAACATTGTGTGTTGTATGGACTCTGCTGTGGACCTTAGTGTTTAAAAATAACATTGTGTGTTGTATGGACTCTGCTGTGGACTCAGTGTACAATAATAACATTGTGTGTTGTAGGGACTCTACTGTGGACTCAGTGTTCAATAATAACATTGTGTGTTGTAGGGATTCTGCTGTGGACTCAGTGTACAATAATAACATTGTGTGTTGTAGGGACTCTACTGTGGACTCAGTGTTCAATAATAACCTTGTGTTTTGTAGGGACTCTGCTGTGGACTCATTGTTCAATAATAACATTGTGTGTTGTATGGACTCTGCTGTGGACTCAGTGTTTAATAATAACATTGTGTGTTGTAGGGACTCTGCTGTGGAACTCAGTGTTTAATAATAAGATTGTGTATGGTATGGACTCTGCTGTGGACTCAGTGTTCAATAATAACATTGTGTTTTGTAGGGACTCTGCTGTGGACCTCAGTGTTTAATAATAACATTGAGTGTTGTATGGACTCTGCTGTGGACTCAGTGTACAATAATAACATTGTGTTTTGAGAAGACTCTGCTGTGGACTCAGTGTTCAATAATAACATTGTGTTTTGTAGGGACTCTGCTGTGGACTCAGTGTTCAATAATAACATTGTGTGTTGTATGGACTCTGCTGTGGACTCAGTGTACAATAATAACATTGTGTTTTGTAGGGACTCTGCTGTGGACCTCAGTGTTCGTTCTGCCCCAACTGTGTCATGCTGGTTGATTCCACTTCAGACTGCCCTGCAGGGGGAGCTAGCAGACTTCACTGTTACACAGCTCTAACTGCTATATTTTATAGTATTAAACAGAACAACAATAAAGACAGAAGTTTCTTTTTAGTGTTATTTGAATGCACATAATAAATCAAATCCCCAAATTTGTAACAAATGCATTTATGAATAAACATTTTCCTTTGTTGGTCAACCACTCCTTGGGAGGGTAACAATAATCTTCAATATCCGCCATTTTTACACAATCTGTCTGGCTGTACATTGGTGGAGTCCAAACTCTTTACAGATGGTTTTGTAAACTTTTCCCACCTGATGAGCATCATGATGAGATCCTCAGAAATTTCCTTTCTTCATGTCATGGTACACCTCCACAAACATGTGTCCTGGAGATTAGACTTTGATCGATCCCTATTCTTTAAATAAAAATGGGTGTCCACCCACATCCGACTGATTGAGAATACCTGACTCCAATTAACTGATTATCCTAGAGGTTCAAATACTTTTGCCACCCACAGATATGTAATAGTGGATCATTGTCCTCAATAAATACATTACCAAGTATAATATTTTAGTCTCATGTGTTTAATTTGTTTCTCTTCTTCTCCTTGGAGGAACTGTGTGAAAATCAGATGATGTTTTAGGTTATATTATGCAAAAATATAAACAATACTAAGGGGTTCACAATCTTTCAAGCATCAATGTAGGTTAGCAGAGACATGAAAGAAGCAATTGCTCTTTCCACTTGCCCTTATTACCCAATGTAGCTTACCATAGGGGCTCTCTCTAAGTGTTACGTTCCCACCCCTACCCGCTACCGGCGGGAAAGCAACCACCCGTGACTGAATGCTATGTCTGGAATGGCAATGTAGGTGCAAGTAGCGTCGACACATAAACCACACAGAACACGTATATGGAGGTTAGCCACGCCTTGCGGGCATGTAATTAGCCAATGTTAAACAGAGACAAACAATAATAATAGTAACAACAAACAAGAAATCATAGTTCACCTCCAAACAACCATTCAATACTTAACATTAACAAGACACAAAAACTGAAGGAGCTAACAAGGGTGTCAAATAAAAGAAACAATAATAGTAAAGTCCCTGAACTGCCCTACTCCTCTTACCTGTCTAACCAGGACTATACCTGTCACACTGACCTGACTGCTACATAAACTAGGGTGACAACCACTCGCCTCTAACCTAATGTATATAACAAAGTGCTCCTACGGGTGAGAGTAAACCCCGGGGTATCTTACCTGGCCCTTCTTTCTCTATGGCACATGCAAACACGCAGGAAGGACAACACAACAATGAAGGTAGCAGGCTTAGGCAGGGCAATCAAAACATGAGCCGAATGAACCTGCTCTGTACTAAAATACCTAGCCCACCACAAAACAGTTTCTGACAACACACAGCTCTGTAAAAACAGTTGGTCATTCCCCCCAAAGAGTCAGCCCCCCCCCTTCTCCGGTACACCAGCTCTTTTTATGTGTCAGCCCCGGCAGCTTCTCAATCAGCTCCAATCAGCCAACCCACCAACAAGCTGCACCTGCGAGTAGAGAGAGAGAGGGAGAGAGATACTTCCATAGAGTGGGAAACAGAGAGAGACTTCCATAGAGTGGGAAAGAGAGAGAGACTTCCATAGAGTGGGAAAGAGAGAGAGACTTCCATAGAATAGGAAAGAGAGGTTACGCATAATAAGGCAAACTCATGTACACTTCCTTACCGGCAGCAAAAACATACGGACGTAACAGTAAGAATCAACTAAAAAAAGTACACAATGTAGCTTTAAGATCACAGAAGTGGAATACAACTAATTAAGTACTATTTGAAGATTATGGTTTTCAGAAGTTTCCTGAAGATGGGTAGAGACTACTGTTCTAGCCTCCAGTGGAAGCTGGTTCCACCCTTGAGGAACCAGGACAGAGAAGAGCTTTGACTGCTTGGATGTGGAGTTGACCTCCCGAAGGCGTGGGACAGTCAGGAGCCCAGAGGTAGCAGAACGGAGAGCCCGTGTAGGGGTGTAGGGTTTGAGCATCACCTGAAGATAGGGGGGAGAAGTGCGTCTTGTTGCTCTGTAAGCAAGCACCATCGCCTTGTAGCGGAACCCCCTGAGTCTTTCAGAGATGGAGAGCAGGTGAACGGACAATCTCTGCATGTCTGGTTCCCACCGTGAAGCATGGAGGATGAGGTGTGATTGCATGTCGGTGATTTTTGCTAGTGACATGTGGTTTGTGCTTTATTTAAAGATGTAGTAGGTAACATGGTGAAATAAATTCAAATGTGAGAAACAGTGCTTCCAATTCCCCCTTCCTCTCCCCCACAGCCCAAGCTTGATTGACAGCTAAAAATATGCACACGCTGACAGTCTGTGCTGTTTACACATGAAGCAAAGAAAAAAAAAACACAGACCCAGCTAAACGTAATGGACACCGCATGGTAAGAAACGTTAGTAAATTCTATGTGTTTAGATAATTTCATATTTCATTTATATTTTCAAAGTTAGATTAGCTAGTTACACGACTGAATGTAGCGTAGCCAACGTTAGTGTAGTGGTTCTGGGAGCTAGCTCTATTTAGCCAGGTTAGCCTACAGGTTATGTCAGCCTGCCTCTAGCTTGAAGCGAACTTAGCTTATGAGTAAATATAAAACATCACTGAATATGCACCCAGCATGTTGCTCTTAATGTAAAGCCTTGTGTATCTTAATGTAAAGCGCAGTTGTCCATTTCATAATGGCCCCATAATATGTAGACGGTGTCAGCAGCCTGGAAATTTTGCCAGGGAGTGTGAAGGGGAACGTGTCCCTGTGAGGGTGCACTCTTCTTTGCCTGACCCTCCACCATTTGGCAGGCAGTCTTGCCCTCCTCAGGTGTCGGAAAACTAGCATCCACCAAAATGCAGAGCCACAGTTCGAAGGGGGGTGCCGCTAGTTCAGTTGTTCTCCAAGGTCTGGAGGAAGCATCAAAGATAATGTCATCTTGCCCACATTTAGATGTGTGCATGGGTGGGGTTGCTGTCCCCTGCTTGTTAATGGTTTCTACAATTACCAAGAGCTTCTTTCTCCAGCAGTTTGAGCCATGGGTTCAAGAGAGGCTCCAATCCAGCCAATGGGTTGGCTATTCCATACATTTGCTACTTGGAGCTTGACATTGAGCTTTGTGGGAAATAAGTGCAGCGTTGTTGGGTGTTGGTAGTCAAAGATCCCCCGGTGAGGTGTCTCCTCAGGTCCCTGGTGTTTTGGGGATGAACGTGATTCGCAGATGCCACAAAGAGCTTTTTACTAGGGATGGCTTGGCCATGTTTGACTTACCTGTGGTTGCCAACATTCCAAAATCTGTTTCGAATTCATTGCAAAAGTGCCAATAGGCCAGCATTCGGGCACCTGACGTTTTTATTATCGTATATTTTATATATCGCATATTTTATTAAAATTATCACAACCACATGTTCAGCACAGTATTCTGAAAAAAAATTATATTCTGTGCTGTTTGAACCTCTGAGCTCGGGCCTACCATATTTCTTGCATCCCCTGCTTTGGTTCGGGTTGGGCGGGGTACTGCCTACATCCCAATTGTGAATATAGGTACCAATGATGTGTTGCTTTATCCATACACAGTTGTAGGTACATTGGATAATGTCTGTGTCATTAGCCTGCCTACAGGTGTCATAGAGAAATCATGTGTGGCCACAGTGGCATCCCAGACTGCTACCCTCATGGTACAGGATCAGATAGATGCTATGGAACTGTCGTCATTGTCTGCTGAAGAGCAGGGTTTGGTGAAGTCCCTTTTGGGGAGGTACAGCTCTATATTTTCTGCCCATGATGGAGATCTTGGTTGTACTAACCTGATTACTCATGACATCCCTATCTTAGACAATGTCTCGGTTAGGCGGATTCCTCCATCCGAGAATGAGGTGATTAAAGAGCATATTAACCAACTGCTTGAGGCACAGGTAATTAGGGAGAGAGGTAGTCCTTGTAGTGCCAGTCCCATTGTCCTTGTTATGAAGAAAGACAGAACTTTAAGGATGTGTGTCGATTATAGGCAGCTCATCTGTAAAACCAGGAAAGATGCCTTCCCTCTTCCTCGTATCGAGGAATCTCTGGATGCACTTACAGGTGCCTGCTGGTTTTCTACCTTGGATTTGGCTAGAGGGTATAACCAGGTTCCAGTCACTAAGGCAGATCAGCCTAAAACTACATTTTGCACCCCTTTTGGGCTATTTGAATGGAGTCGCATGCCCTTTGGGCTCTGTAATGCCCCTTGCACCTTTCAGAGATTGATGCAATGGTTGTTTGGTGACCACAAGAATCAGTCCCTGATGCTTTATCTTGATGACATCGTGGTTTTCTCTTCCACCGTCCAGCAATATTTGGAGAGGTTGGAAGTGGTGCTGTGCCGGCTCCAACCGGAGAATCTCAAGGCAAACCTTACCAAATGTGCATTTTTCCAGCAGGAGGTGCGTTACCTGGGGCATGTGATTTCCAGTAAGGGGGTTGCCACAGATCCGGGTAAGGTAGAGGTGGTAGCCTCCCGCTACCGTTTCAGAGCTGCGGTCATTTCTTGGGTTTGCCAGCTATTATCGCCGCTTTGTCTGTAGTTTTGCCAAATATACTGCCCCTCTACACCAGCTGGTGGCCAAGTTGGGGGCAACCAAGTCTAACAAAAGGGCGTAGCGATCTGTCTTTGAACACTAGACAGAGGAATGCCATGGCAGCTTTGAAGTGCTGAAAGCCAGGCTCACTTGTGCCCCAGTGCTTACATATACAGAAATCATGGTGGCCTTGGGACTGTGTTATCCCAAGAACATGATGGTACGGTTAGGCCCATAGCCCATGCTAGTTGAGGTCTGAGGCCCACTGAGCGCAACATAGTGAACTACAGTTCTATGAAATTGGAGTTTGTGGCACTCAAGTGGGCCATGACAGAGACATTTTGGGAGTATCTGCTGGGCCAGAAGTGTGTGGTCTTTACTGACAAAAATCCCTTTAGTCACTTGTCGTCTACTAAACTTGGTGCAACTGAGCAACGTTGGGCAGCCCAGCTTGAATCATTTGATTTTGAGGTAAAATATTGCGCAGGCAGAAGTAACAAAAATGTGGATGCTCTGTCCCATCAGTACCCCCCTGGCCCAGCGAATATGTAAGCTATGCTTCCTGGTACGTCACTCCCCAAACCTTTGTAGCAGGCCCTCCAGGGGAAACGGGCTGTTTTCATGGCCCTACCTCATCACACAACTTCTGATATCAGTGCCCTCCAGCGGGCTAATTAATTCGTTCAGGAGGTTTTGGTGTTCTGGAGATGTCAGTAGCATCCCAACTTTGAAGAGCATCAAAGAGCATCCTGGTCCGCACTGGCGTTACTTTGACAGTAGGACCGGTGGGTTAAGAGAGGTGGGGTTCTGTATCGACAGGTGTTTCGTCCTGATGGCGCAGAAGTAGTCTGGCGGGTGGTAGTGCCTGCTTCCTTAAAAGAAGAGTTGCTGACTAAGGTTCACCAGGAACATGGCCATCAGGGCGTAAAAATGACATTGGAGCTCCTATGCCAGCGCTGTTATTGGCCAGGTATGTCCTCCGAAGTTGTTCAGTGGTGTCCGACCTGTGTGAGGTGCCAGGTTGCCAGAGACTCTCGACCAGTGGCTTCTAGTTTTATGAGACACCTGTTGGCCCCAAGGCCTAATGAGATTGTAGTTATCGACTACACAGTGTTGGAACTAGGGGTGTCACGATACCAAAAATTCAGTAGTCGGTGCCAATACCATTAAAATAACATGATTCTCGATGCCAATTTCGATAACACAGTAAAAAAAGGATTTGATACGTTTCCGTGTATTTGAACTTGAAAAGTTACCTTTATTAAAGTGTCTTAACAAATAATAAAAAACATGTGAAATATAGTATAGAGTAACATAATAAATTACAAATAATGCTATATAGAGCAACAACTAGTGTCCCCAGACACATCCCAGACATCTTTTTAAAAGGTCCTGTGCAAAAACAACAACAGTGCAAAACAAAACTGTGGATATAGCAGTGGAGCCATTCAGCTAACAAGATTAACATGTTTTTTTTTCACAACATTGCACACCTTTTCTTGGCTAGTTCAAGGTTTTTAGAGAGTAAAACTAACATGTCAACATGGTCCTGGGTAAGTCGCGAATGATTGTGTATAATGTGTTGGGCATTGGTCCATTGTGTATGGCTGTATTGGTTAATGAAAGCTTTGAATCATATATTTCTATCAGTTTCATATCTCATCGGGGAACTAAATATATTAAATGGATTTTCAAACAGGGAGTCTGTAAGCGGGGCTTGCTTGCTCCATCCGCTCCATGCATCAACTTGGTATTACTAATACAGTATCTATGGGAATGGTGCACCCATTTCAAGTGTCAAAATAAAAAAAATTATATTATCCTCCGCCGAACGAAGCAGACTACCTAGCTAGCGAATTTTCGCAACTGGAGGCGAAGCCCTTTTTGTTTGCTTTTGATTTTTCCTGTTATATTCAGTTATCCTCTCCTGACAAAGCTAGCTAGCTACAGTATTGCCAGAACTGGCAGCTTCACTACGGTGCTTCAAAAAATGGGCATCGTTGGTGTTTTGTCATTTTAGAACTGGAAGGTTTTGTTAGTATCGATTCTCATGACCCCACTCATGGAACCCACTCAGAGCGGGTTAGAGAATGTCTTGGTTATGACAGATATCTTCAGTAAGTATACGCTTGCTGTTGCCACCCGTGACCAACAAGCCTCTACTGTGTCTCAAGTCTTGGTGGTGGAGTGGTTTTCAAAGTTTATTGTCCCTCCCCGTATCCACTCTGATCAGGGCCGCAAATTTGAGGGCTCTCTTTTCCAACAGCTTTGTCGCCTTTATTGGCATTGAAAAGTCTCGTACCACAACCTATCATCCGGCCGGTAATGGCCAATGTGAGGGTTTTAATCGGACGCTCCATAACCTGTTGCACACTTTGCCAGTGTCATGGAAGAGGGACTGGAGTTCCTGTTTGCCACAGGTCCTCTACTCTTATAATACCACTCCCCATCAGGCAACTGGTGAGTCTCTGAGCTTTCTGATATTTGGGCAGGAGTCCAGACTACCATTTGATTTCCTGTTGGGTAGAGTTCAGGATCCTGTGGGGGGAAACATCCATGAGTTGATTCAGGAGTACCAGACCCGCTTGCAGTTGAGAGTGCTACAGAGAGGTTGCGGGTTGTAGCAGAGCGTCGTAAGAATAATCATGATAGGCAGGTTAGGACTATACCTCTCAAGTTGGGCCAGCTGGTGTGGCTTCATGATTTTACCGCCAGGGGTCGTCATAAGATCCATGAGCTCTATGGCCCTGTGCAGTATAGGATCCTCCGGGAGCCTAGAGAGGGAGGGTCAGTGTATACAATTTCACCGGAGGACGACCCGACCAAAGTTAGGCAGATTAATCATGCACTTTTAAACGCTGTGGTTGGAGGGGATTCGTTGAGTGGTGCCACTGTATGTTGTGTTCCTCCTGCTGACCAGCCCCAGTCAGAGGACGAGTTGTTAGGGGACGATCTATTGGTGTTGAGGCATGAGGCGCCCCTGGAAACTTCCACTCAAGTGGTTGCGGTGACTCAAACCACCCCTGTGGTGCAACTTCCATCTTCGGCCCCGGTACTTATATGAGTCCAGACCCTTCAGTGACTTCTGCTACCAGGGCAGCAGAAGGATCAGGGGCCTCATTTATAAACGTGGCGTACGCACAAAAAAAGACATACGCAGCTCTCTACGCAATAATTGGGATTTATAAAAAGCAAACTTGACAGGAAAATGTGCGGTCCTTCACGGCAACTCTGACCCATGCGTATGCACTAAAACCGGTTAAATGAGAAATGGCGACACTGCCGGTGATGGGTGAAACATGTGAAGCTGTCTGAAACTGCAGACCATTGTGTAGCTAAACAAAATCGAAATACTGCCTCTCATTAATAATATGTACATTTCACAAAGCTATTCTCAAAATCAACAGCCTGTGGTGAAATACAAGTAAAATAAAACAAGATTGTAGCCAACGTAAATGCAAATAAAGACACATTTGCAAAAAGAACACTCAAATATGTTCAGTAATTATATTGGCATGTTATGTATTTCATCGTCATAAATAATATGGTAAACAGAACAAAATCATGTTTAAAACTGATATTCTTGGCGATGTCTCTGTCTGGCGGAGCAGAAAGACAAATAGATTATGATATATATATATATATATATATATATATATATATAGATAGATAGATAGATAGATAGATAGATAGATAGATAGATAGATAGATAGATAGATAGATAGATAGATAGATAGATAGATAGATAGATAGATAGATAGTCGTTATTGTCCATTGGGTAAAGTAGTGTAGTTAAGGAAATAGAAGATTACCATCAATATGCACATGAAATTAATACATTAATAATTGATATTTCCCTTGGGGCAATGTTCTGTGTTAAAAATATATATAATAATAGCTTAATAAAAAGCATGGAGAATGATCTTATTGATCTTAATTGCCTCGTAGATATGTAATATCTAAAAATCTGACTCCATGTGTTTGTGTGTTAGCTGAGCAAGTTCAACCAAAGCCTCGTGGGTGTGAACTTGGAAGCCGCCAGGTAGCTATTCTGAGTACTCCAAGCCACGCTAAATGTGTAATGAGTACAGGCTACCTGTCATCACGGAATACGCCTGAGACAGCCGTGCGAGATCTAAGGTACATTGGCTTGGCCTTACGAGCAGAAATGTCTTCGGAGAATTAACTGAATATTAGGGGCAAAGGATAAGGAATGCCCAAGAGTGGACTGAACTTTACTCCCTTGCCAAATTGCAACAAAAATAACCCTGGTTGTGCTCGACAGAATGGCCCCGCTGCGGCGTAGCTTTACGTCTCAGTGATTACACGAGAAGCCTGGAAAAGCTTACTAGCAACGTGTGTGTGTGTGATAATAGCAGGCAGAGAATAGGCTAACGATGATTATAATAATATTGGAGGGAAAGTGAAACAATGGGCACCCTAATAACCAATCACACACTAATTATCTTTGCACGGCAGGCCCTGCATCTGCGTGCTTTGCTGACGTTATTGCCATTCATTTTCATTGATTCACACGCACTGTACCAAACGAAGATGTTCACCAATTCTGCCGTAATCAAATTTGGTTACATAAACCACCAGGAATTAATCAGCACTGTGCTTAAAAAGCAAAACCATTTTAATCCAAAAAAACACAAAATTCATATACATTAGCAAA
>JACXGM010039706.1:0-10510 GCA_016801145.1 Umbra pygmaea
TTTAGAGACCCTTTTCATGATATGCTAATTCTTTGAGATAGGAATTTTGGGTTTTCATGAGCTGTATGCCAAAATCATCAGTATTAAAACAATAAATGACCTGAAATATTTCAGTTGGTGTGCAATGAATCTAAAATATATGAAAGTTTAATTTTTATCATTACATTATGGAAAATAATGAACTTTATCACAATATGCAGATTTCTTGAGAAGGACCTGTTGATCATTGCATTAAGGAGAAATTGAACGGGTGTTCCTAATAGTCCTTTAGGTGAGTGTATAGTATTATTATTTACTGTGTTTGTGTATGTGTTTTGTTTAATGTGCCGACCTCTGGGCACTGGGAAAATGGTCGGCACTTTGTTACTTATTGTGCATGAATGCAATATGGTCCAGCTGTGGCCTGTAGTCACTCACGCCACGCCACGCCCCCGCCACGCCCCCACCACGCCCCCCACTCACGCTAAGCCCCTTGGCTAACCTTAGTAGCTAGTGCTAGCTAGTATGTAGCTACTGTAGTAGCACAACATAATGATTACATCTCCTTGGTTGTCTAAAAACATCCATCGTTTATTAAGATATGCATGTAAACGATAAGGAACAACGAAAACAGAGTGTTTAAGGTTAGTGAATATTTTAGAAAATGAAACACCATGTTCATGAGTTCGCCACATATACCATTGGATGTATTTTCTATTAAGAGTACGAACTATACTTGTGCTCATGAACGCGCAGTCATGCTACCAGTTGCTATGACAACACAAAACAAACTGTAGCCACTGACTCCACGCCGTTTCATTGTCTAAAATATTGATTGAGGAAAATATAAAAGGTTAAAGCTATAAAGGTAAATGTTAAAATGGCAAAATGTATTTTTTCACAACAATTAGTCAGGTAATGGTTAGGATGGGGGTAAAATATAGAAAGCAATAATATAAAAAATGATGCATGTTTCATAACGAATACCTATGTTAAATACCAAAGCTGATCCTTGCCCTAAAAAAAAGAACTCTCCTCCCTGCTTTGGTCTCCGTTCCTCTCCTCACAACACTACACCTTTGTGACAGGAGTATTAATGGAAATGTCTATAAATTACTCTGTGTATTGTGTGTATGGGACAAGTCAGGTAGACAGGACATGATTATATATTTTACTTTTAATTATACTTTTAAGTACTTTAAGAAGTTTGTTTCATAAACTGAAAGTGCACTACACAGGTGACTTTAAAGTATTCAAACGTATACTTAAACTAATCTATATGTATACTTTAGAGTGTACTATGTATACAAAAGAATTGGCATTTAGTTTACTTAGTATAAATAATAGTATACTTCAAAATAGTCAAAAGTATACTTTTAAGAACATTAAGGACTTTACTTCATAAACTGAAAGTGTACTTCACAGATTACTTTAAAGTATTGAAAAGTATACTTTAACTAATCTATAAGTATACTTTGAAGTGTACTAAATAAACTAAAAAGTGGGCCAATTTAGTCTACTTAGTTTACAAATAGTATATAAATAACTACTAGTATACCTTAAGTACCTTAATAATAGTATACATTTTACACTTAAGTATACTTACAAAAATAAACTTGAAGTATCCTTTTTTTTCGTAAGGGTAGGCACAAAACGAAGAGGAACACAGGAACATTTTGTTTTTTCTGTTGCAAAACATTAGAAAACAGCACCTGTATGCCTGGCGCCGCTCCTCCAACTCCTTCTTTCTGTGCTCCACAACCTTTGCGATGGAGTCATTGAACACCAGTGTAGCTTCAAAGAAAATACATTGCAAAACATATGATTATTGTTTTTGGTTTATGTATTTACATTACAGTCATTTAGCAGATGCTCTTAACCAAAGTGAATTAGAGTGCATACATTTAAGAGAAACAAGGTGAAACAACCACAACTCAGTACAGAGCATTCAATATTTAAAACAGTGAATGGGCAAATGTCAGTGCTGGACTTATTTGTATTATTGATTATATACATTTTAACCAAAACAGTCAAACAAATTAAGTTAACTGAAAAACAGAAAGAAAGAGACATCAATATATTGTTTTTTTTCTTTACTGACCAACTGCGTCTCTAAGGACAACCGGATTATTACTCGACACCGAGCGATAGCAGGGGAAATGGAATGTGTCTCCCTCTGGCGTTGTCACCACAACCTTGTTACAGAACCAGTCAACATCTGTAAAAGAGTAGAAAGGCTTTGTCTGCAATTCCAGCAGTATAAGGCGGCCCAGATTAGAAGACGTATACACCTCACAGGTAGCCATCTGATGAGAAAGATACCAAGGCATTCATTTGTAATAAATAAAAAAAATAAAAAACTGCTCACTTCTCACCACCTAGCCTTCTTTCCAGTGATCTGAAAGAAGTTAAACTGTACTATATAGAATATCAACATAATAATTAAAATTTGTGTTAGTATTTTGTAACTAATATGAACTGATTGTAAAAGAACTGCAAATAGTGGCAATGGGTTACTCACCGCCCCTTTGTTCTGGCCTCCCTGATTGGGGATGAGGATTCTGTTACTTGCTCCGTTAGTGCCAATAAGTTTTATGTAGATAGGATTCGTTGAGCCAGCACCCAGAACATTTCCAGTGAACACATCTGCTTTGTAAACGATGTTGGTTTTTCTGCAAACAAATGAACATAGTGACTGCTCCTGAAATAAATTTTATTTTCTACATTTTGTTGAAAGACAGATGATAGTGTGGTTCACTAATGTCACATGATGATCTAAAACTTTAGTTACCTTAACGTTTTTAAAAATAGTTTAGTCAGCCAGAAAGTATAAAAATTCAAGACAATATTAATTATATTCAACAGCAAAGTCAAAAGGAAGCGAAACATATTTCATTAATAGTAAAGTAATAAAAAAATTAAAAAGTGTTTTATGTTCATATAAAAATGTCACTATCCACTGTTCTCAGCACTACTGAGATGAAGGCTCTTTTATATGGTTTGTCGACATGTTGTGTAAAATCTGGGATTTTCCCTCATGAAAGTGAACACCTTTAATAGACCTTTGTAGTTCTTTGCAATGAGGAAGACGTAGTAATTTGCAATAAGGAAGATTTTTTTTAAACATGGAGTGCTATGAGGAAATGCATATTTTTTATCATGCATAGGAGTCTTGAGATCAATATCATGATGTTCCATAGAAACTACAGGTTTTTAAAAATGAAAAAAGTGGTATTGATCTATTCCTACTTCTGGAATATTTATGATAATTTTATTTGTAAAACTTTAGTGATCAATAAGCACAATATGAAATAGCATAAATAAATACACAGTAACAAAAACATATTTAAACAATTGAAAAATGTTCAAATTTAAATAATTTTAAATGTAACAATAAAAATCTCCATATACAGTATATTTTTTCAACGTTTTTCCTCCCAATTTGTCATGTCCAATTCCTCTTCAAGCCTTATCCCATTAGGAACCGCTGAGCAACATTTCCACATATTAAGCAATTCCATCAGGGTCAAGTAAGGCATTTCATATAATTTAAATAATTGATTTATATATCTTATTATGATTGAAATTACACCTTTAGACTCATATTTCGCTATAAAGGCACATCTGTTGTATCTAGCCCATGTTACCTATACAATTTTATTTGATTCTTTGCTTTTAACCTAAACTTTTTAGATTTTTTCACATCTCCAGAATGGCCAGTGTTAATAAACCAGGAATTGGATAGGTCAAAATAACCTAAAAGTAAGACAACCATATTCTAACATGAAGATCACAGGGTTGAAATTTAGGATTTTTGATAGCCGTCCACCGAGCTAGGCATAAGTTACATTGTTTCTTATCCATGTTTCTCATGCATTGTCGGCATGTCAAAAATCTGTATTTTCTTATGTGTAAGTTTATTAACTTTCGGAAACATAGCAAGCATAACAGTTGCCCCCTCCTGGAGAGCTTGTGGAGGTGCACCTGCCGCCTCCCCTTTATGTTCTGTCGGCAGGTTTTGTTTTTCTGGAGTGTCACGTCATTTTCCATCATATATATCGTCATTATTTCTGGTATATAACCACAGCTGAATTCCATTTTTGAGCGTTGTTCAGCTTGTGCTTCATTGTTATTGTTGTATGTGACAGAGCTGCTATGCTGTTTGGGATTATTGCTGTGAGTATTGCTTACTAGCCTGTGTACCTACATTTTTCTACTCATTCTCAAGCCCTTGTTTTGAATGAACTTATGTTGGGCTCAGTTTACCCTAGCTTTATGTACACTGTTTATTTTCTGCTGAGATAGTTATCAATAAATATTGAGTCTACTCAACCTACTCCTCGCATCTGCTTCTTCATCCTTCCATAACAAGCCAGCTCATTACAGAATAAAGCACCTAGATAACGAGGAGGAAGGATGATTAGTAGGGCATTTCTATTGCCCGTCGTGTGTGTTTATGCCCCCTGGTTTTCAACCGACACCCGGACCTGTCAGTGACTGAAGCCTATCTCTCTCCACAGATAGCAAAAAATGTCAGCCCAGATTCGACCCACATCTGGGCCAATGTGGCTCAGATGTGGGCCCGATCTGGGCCTATACTTCTTTCTATCTGTGTCTGAGTGATATGACGGAGACAACAGCAGTTGTCGCAAGTTCCTGTGTGAATGTGAGAAATACATCTTGCATATGAGTCTCCGCTCAGAGAGGGACAAGGTGGCTGTTATAATCTCAGCCCTGACTGGCCAGACACTGAATTAAACAAATCCCTGATGTATCAAATACTTATGTCACGCAATAAAATGCAAATTCATTATTTAAAAATCATACAATGTGATTATCTGGATTTTTGTTTTAGATTCAATCTCTCACAGTTGAAGTGTACCTACGATAAAAATTACTCACCTCTTCATGCTTTGTAAGTAGGAAAACCTGCAAAAACTGGCAGTGTATCAAATTATTGTTCTCCCCACTGTATGTATATAAGTAATATTGCATAGAATGTACATTGTGTAATTGTTATGCCCAAAAACCATGACTGCTGATTTGACCTACGTTAGGATAGGGTTGTCTAAGTTTCACTGTTTTCGTAGTTACTGTGGTTAGCCTTTGTAGGGCATTATAGCTGCCCATTCGTCTTGGAAAAATGCCTCCAGGTCATACAAAGTCTTTGGTCGTCTTGCATGAACCGCACGTTTGAGATCTCCCTAGAGTGGCTCTATCATATTAATGTCAGGAGACTGTGATGGCCACTCCAGAACCGTCCCCTTTTTCTGCTGTAATCCCTGCTGTAACCACTTGACCTTGTGCTTAGGGTCATTGTTGTGCTGGAAATCTAAGAGCGTCGCATGCGCAGCTATAGTCCAATAAGACGCAGCATTCATCTTGCCATCAATTTCTACATGGTTGCCAGTGCCTTTAGAGCTCACACACCCCCATAACATCATTAAGCCACTGCCATGCTTCACAGTGGGGATGGTATTCTTTTCATTATAGACCTTGTTGACCCCTCTCCACACATAGTGCTTATGTTTATGACTATAAAGCTCCATTTTGGTCTCATCACTCCAAATTACATTGTGCCAGAAGCTGTGAGGCGTGTCAAGGTGCTATTGGGCATATTGTAACTGGGCTTTTTTGTGGCACTGGCACAGTAAAGACTTCCTTTCTAGCAACTCAACCATGCAGCTCCTTTTTGTTCAAGTATTGTTGTATTGTGCTCCTTGAAACAACCACAACATAATTTTCCAGAGCAGCCGAGGTTACCTGTGGATTTTTTTGTATCCCGAACAATTCTTCTGGCAGTTTTGGCTGAAATCTTTCTTGGTCTACCTGACATCGGATTGAAGCTTATGCTTCATTGTTATTGTTGTATGTGACAGCGCTGATATGATGTTTGGGATTATTGCTGTGAGTATTGCTTTCTAGCCTGTGTATGTATGTATTGCTAATTATTCTCTTACCGTTGCTTTGGCAGAATTTATGTTGTGCTCAGTTTGCCCTGACTTTACGTACACTGTTTATTTTCTGCTGAGCTCAATGTCCTCAATAATATTGAATCTACTTAATTTACTTCTTGCATCTGCTTCCTCATTCCTCCATAACAAACCAGGCTTGTTACACAAGGATAGTAAAACATGAAAATATTGCCTTTATTAGTGTCATTTAATAGGAAGAATTAAGGGCAGGAAGCATTAGCATTGCCAATAAAGTAGATTTTATTTCACACATCTAAGGCTTAAAAATGAATTATCTACAAAATAATAAACACACAGAAGATACTCAAAAGGAAAGCGCACAAAATTGAGAGGGCTAGAAAATAATAAATACTCCAGGCAAGGCAACTCCAAACAAAACAGGCTTGACAACATCAGGCAACTAATGGAGGTTCTCATAAACTCATGACAGATTCCATAATAGATGATTTCTAATCACTAGGCAAAATGGCAGGCAGAAATAAACAGGTAGGTCGTGCATCAACAGAATACATTACAAAAATGACAAGAAAACATAGATTGTATATATCACTGGATGTATCACTGGATGTAACATGTGTGATTTGGGTCATCGAATAAAGTATGTTTTTATCGTTATTGTATTTAGAAAAAATCTTAAACATCTTTCTTATTTAGCTGAAATTAAAGTTTACATGTTTAAGACGCCATTTATTGAAAAAAGTTCATTTAGAAAAAATATATTTTATTTTAGTTTTATACTATGCATCTGCTCTGAACCCCTAGATGTAGGTGGCAGGTCACATAACAAACTTATTATAAATTATATGTTTTTTTCACAGAAAATGTTCAATTATCATGTTTAAATACTTGAAAATACATCTACTCCTCCCTCAAAATATTTATGGATTTAAATATGAATTTGTTTGATTTCAGATGGTAAACTGATGGACACAGAAATAAAACATTCTGCACAATGAATTAAACCGCAAAGTATCCTTTAACATCAGAATCTGTAACACTGGCAGGTGTGGTGAGGAATGAGGAGTTAAACACAGGCTGTTAAGGTTCTGGTAATTTACTGGAGAGTCACAGAACCAACCCGATGCTCTTGACTCAGACAATTGAAAATAAAGGGGTGGCTATACATAGGCCACAAACACTCCTAATCTAAGACAAGGAGGATATTAACAATGTAACAGTTCTTTCAACTTATAGCGAATAGCTGAGTCCCAGAATAGAGTACTGACTAGCAATTACAAATATTAGGAAATAATATACATAACAGTTTAACACATAAACACTCAGAGTTACAAGGTACAATATCCCACAACACTCTCTGCAGCAGGTGGAACTAAATAGGCAAGGATGAGAGCATGTGGAAGGAGAATGGTGGCTTCAATAAGCAGGTGATTCCGAGCACCGGATCCTATTTGCACCAGTAGGGGGAGCTCCAGGATCACTAATGCTGACAGAATCAGCTGCGCTGAGTACGAATTAATTATTTAAACTTAGCGACTTATTTCAGCGTGAAGCAAGTTTTGTTTTTATTCTTTCACCACAAATGCTACCATATCAGTGATGTCCACCTAACGTTACTTCTCAAAGCTCTCAAAAAGTGTTCAGGTTTATTCTTCTCCCACAGAGTTCGGAACTTTTTTCAGTTGCTCATGCACCTTCCAAAATAGACAGCTTTGATTCAGTTAAACAATACATAAGTCAGGTATCTATCGATCCATAACTAGCTAGCCTTACTTGCATATGTAGTATGTTCTTGTGATTGTTCTCCGTTGCGCTCCTGCTAGTGGCGAATGATGAGATGTGTGACGTTGCTTCAAAAATCATCAGATACTGATTAGTTGTCTGTAGTGTGCAAACTACAATGTACATTTTAAGTTTGTTTTAAGACACACTTTACACCCAAACTTGAACAAACAAATCAACTGCTGACGTCAAGATTTTGACAGCAACAGGAACACAAAGGCCATAGTGGCCCGTGGCCGTATGGCAGAGTTGGAGACTAAAGTCACTGACTTGACTTGAAGTCACACTTAAGTCAACAATAAATTATACTGTAGAATAACTAAAACTAAGGAATCAAACCTGCCTTAAAGCCCTGTTCTGTTCAGGCTCTGAGTCTGACAGCTGAAGCAATTCAAGTTAAAAGTCATGTAGGTAATGTTAGCCACAGTTCTCCTCACATACGTATGGGGCGCCGATTGTAAAGTTACACACATTAAAAATAACAGCAACATTTCACCACATTTAGCTCCAAACAATGGTTGAAAAAGTGGTGTTACATTATTTACCACATTTACAGCAATATTTGTGAACTTTGACTTATTTATCTTGTGAAAAATATATTGAATCTAAATCTAAATGTTAATTTTGTGATCTAAATGCTAAATGTTAAATGTAAATGTTAAATGTAAATGTTAAATCGAAATCGAAATTTTAAATGTTAAATGTTAAATGTAAATGTTAAATATAAATATACATTTTAAATCTAAATGCTAAATGTTAAATCTAAATGCTAAATGTTAAATCTAAATGCTAAATGTTAAATCTAAATGCTAAATGTTAAATCTAAATGTTAAATCTAAATCTAAATGTTAAATTTTAACGTAAATGTTAAATGTTAAACCTAAATGTGCTTTGTAAAACTAAATATTTAGCTAATATGCAAATTCACACTGCAGGTCAGTGGAAGTAGTCTACCAAAATAACTTGATGAAGAGCCTGGTGGCAAACTTTCTCGAGAAGCAGTGGCAGCAAAGACTGTCCTGTCCTGTTAGTAGTGTCCTGAGGAGTGTCCCTAGACAGTCAGACATGGTCTTGTACTCTGTCTTGTGACTCCCATGACTGTCCGCCCACTCCAACCAAACCATACAGTTACTCCGCCCACTCCACTCAGGTAATCCATACTCCAACTGTATTAGTGTTGTAATAGTGTGTAGTAGTGGGTAGTAGTTTTATAATAGTATGTAATGGTGTGTATTAGTATTGTAATTGTGTGTAAAATTGTGTATTCTTATTTTAAAAGTCTGTAATAGTGTGTATCAGTATTGTGATGGTATGTATTAGTATTGTAATAGTGTGCAATAGTGTGTATTAGTGTTGTAATAGTGTATAATGGTGTGTATTAGTATTGTAATAGTGTGTAATAGTATTTTAATTGTGTGTATTACTATTAAAATAATGTGTATATACATTGTAATTGTGTGTAAAAGTGTGTATTAGTATTGTAACAGTATGTAAAACTGTGTATTAGTATTGTAACAATGTGGAATATTGTGTATTAGTGTTGTAATAGTGTGTAATATTGTGTATTAGCATTGTAATAGTGTATAATAGTGTGTAGTAGTATTGTAATAGTGTGTAATAGTGTGTAATAGTATTGTGATGGTGTGTATTAGTATTGTAATAGTGTGCAATAGTGTGTATTAGTATTGTAGTAGTGTGTAATAGTATTGTAATTGTGTGTATTGCTATTGAAATACTGTGTATAAGCATTGTAATTGTGTGAATTAGTATTGTAACAGTGTGTAAAACTGTGTATTAGTATTGTGACAATGTGGAATAGTGTGTATTAGTGTTGTTATAGTGTTTAATAGTATGTATTAGTATTGTAATAGTGTGTATTAGTATTGTAATAGTGTGTAATAGTGTGTATTGGTATTGTAATAATGTGTATTAGTATTGTAAAAGTGTGTAAAAATGTATTTTTGTATTGTATTAGTGTGCATTAGTATTGTAACAGTGTATAATAGTGTGTATTGGTATTGTAACAATGCGTAATAGTGTGAATTAGTGTTGTAATAGTATGTATTAGTATTTTATTAGTGTGTAATTGTGTGTAATAGTATTGTAATAGTGTGTATTAGTATTGTAATAGTGAGTAGTAGTGTGTATTAATATTTTAATAGTGTGTAATAGTATTGTAATTGTGTGTGTTACTATTAAAATAATGTGTATAAGCATTGTAATAGTGTGTATTAGTTTTGTAACAGTGTGTAATAGTGTGTATTAGTATTTTAATAGTCTGTAATAGTGTGTATTAGTATTGTAATAGTGTATAATAGTGTGTAGTAGTAATGTAATAGTGTGTAATAGTGTGTATTAGTATTTTAATAGTCTGTAATAGTGTGTATTAGTATTTTAATAGTTTGTAATAGTGTGTATTAGTATTGTAATAGTGTATAATAGTGTGTAGTAGTAATGTAAGAGTGTGTAATAGTGTGTATTAGTATTGTGATGGTGTGTATTAGTATTGTAATAGTGTGTATTAGTATTGTAAATGTGTGTATTAGTATTGTAATAGTGTATAATTGTGTGTATTAGTATAAACAATGTACTGCATATATCAGTTATATGGGTTTATATTAGGGGTGCACGATATTGTAAAAAATTGATATTGCGATATCGATAATGAATATTGCGATATCGATATTAATTTCGATATTTTTAAACATATGTAAAATTAAAAAAGTTATGGGAAAACACATCAAAATAGATTCATACAAATAAAACAAGTTCTTGTTCTTCAACAAAATATTTATTATTTTTAACTGACAGTCATA
>JACXGM010039707.1:0-10509 GCA_016801145.1 Umbra pygmaea
GGATTAGCTATCTGTAGAACATGCTGCCTTGTTGAAGCTGGATATCAAACTCCATTTGTTGTAAATGTTCTTCGGTGTACTCGGGCACAAACATGTTGGTTGGATGTCACTCAGAATGTAAAAGCAAGTTGTAAAATTCCTCATCTGCAAATCCTAGGTTAGTAGCAATTGTGTTACCAGCGACTGTGGTTACGAACTGAGTCTAGAAGACCTGCCGGGTAGGCGGGGCTTGGAACAAGGAAGTCAGCGTTGTAGTTCTCTACATACTGAAAAAATCATACCACCTCGTCTGTTTAGCATTAAAACGGCTGATCAAAACGTCACAGAAAGACAAGCTATAGCTTAAAAAATCAAGGACAACCGAGGCTTTAAGAGAGTAGGTTTGAAAGCCAGATCAGTCTAACACGCCTGTATTCATTTTTCCTATCTCCAAGGTCCATTGGATTTCCACCGTGACGTCAGCGTGTGAAAATTCCCCGCGAAATTTCAAATCTTGCTCTTACACTAGCCAGGCATGGGTGAAACATATCTCACTGTTTTACAAATGTCTGGGGGGAGCTACTAGCACCTCCAGATAGGTGTAGGGTGAAGTTTCCCTTTAATTGAAACGATTTGAATCTTTCGAATCGGTGATTCGGTTAATGAATATTTTTGTCTAACTGCATAATTCCATTTTGTGCCCATGATGTGACCTTATTATTTACTGTAAAAGTTTAATTTTTCAAGTTATGAACACAAACATTTTGTCTGTGGAGATTTGCTGTTGATGATGTCCCATCATCCACAGGCTGACAAATCTATTTAGCAAGTAGTGCACTTGGCAATATTTTTGAGTTATTTTGGTGAAAACCGTCCAAATATTGCTCCTTTGTCGCCGTTCACTCATCTTGACGTTTTCAACTGGCTACATGTATGCGTGCATGCACTTCTGTCTCGCGTGGCGTTAATATAGACTTACGTAATACACATTGAAAATATTCACATGTACTTTTTAAGGTAAATTAAATTACACGTTTTATTCTATTTTTATTCTTTTTTACACGTTATATTTTTTTATTCTTGTTAAGTATGCTTAGATTAACATATTTTATAATAAAGGATGTGAAGAACAGCCAATAACATCGCTGTGTAGAAACAGTTTGCCCACTCTCGCGACACAAGACTCAGAATTCATAGCCCTTTCAAATCTGCGACAATAAAGCCTTTATGACAAAGATTATGAAGACGAGTTCGATTTCTGGTACAGTGTGTGGATTAAGATTGGTGTGGGCATCTACTTATTCAGGGCATGGTGATGACATCTAAGTTATACAAGTTTTTGATTCGGACTTCACCCGTAGGCTACATCTGCGTAATTTTCTCTTGCAGAAGTGATTCATTAATTGAACAAGTATTTTAAAGCAGTGATTCAGTACACCCAGTTCACAAAAAATCGTTGTTCAAAAAGAACGAATCGTTTGTGATTCGTACATCACTAAAGAGCGAGAGATAGAAACAGATTGCGAACGTAAAAAATGCAGCAGGGGAGGAACCAAGGGTACTACACGGGGTTGGTTTTTTGATAAAGGGGAGAAACCGGAACTGTTATCTGATCCTATTAACGCTAGAATCAATCTTTAAAAACAAAATATAGTATCTATATTTTTGGATCGATCTGCCCAAACCTATTGTGTGTGTTTGTAGTGGACAGGTTTGCCAAACAAGATGAATGAGTCGACATAGCCTGAATAGACTATTGCCTAAACTCAGTAGTAGTGACTGTCCACGTCTGTTGCTCTGGATGGAGTTAGTTCGGCGTGGTATTTCTTGCTACTGGGAAGGGTGATATGCACTATTTTATTCTGTTGTATGTATTCACATTGAAATTCAGACGTATTTTAGACGTTGTTTAGCTAAAAACAATACTCTGGCGGAAATTCTGAACTCTTGTCTCATACTCATCTTTTGATCTTAAACCCAAATGTCTTCAATGACCAACAAAAACAAAGGAATTTGCCGTTCCAATACTTTTGGAGGGGACTGTATATACGGAAATAAATAAATACAGAAATAAATGATCAAGGAAATAAATATATAGGGAAATAATATTTATTAAGAAATGTATAATTTTATATTTTTCTATTTTTATGTATATTTCTATGTATAAATATTTTTATTGATGCATATATTTATTTATTTCTTATTTTGGCAGACTTGGTCCTCCATACAGTCCAAGGCACAGTAATATAAAAATAATATCAAATTAAAATGACTTGAAAATAAAACCTGCATGGTGCCGTAAGACAGTCACATTACATAGCAGCCTATTGTGAGAAATTGCACTGTCTGCCTCAATTAGCTTCCCAAACATTGGTACAAAAGGTGTGGTCGCTACGGAGACACTGACCCAGATGCTCATTGGTCAAGTGGCTGCAATATGCTCTTTTCACCACATTCATTGCTGACAATGCAGAATCACAACGATATATTTGGACGGTACTGCTGTTCGAAATATCTGTGTTTTCTGTCATAGGGCGTTTAACATTTCCATTATTCACAACTCCAACGGTCTCTGTGAAAATCACACACAAGGGTTTCGTGCTGGATTGGGGCAAAATGAACACATATTTTTCAGTCCACTCGTCTTTGAAAACTCAGTTTTCTTGGTCAACTTTTCTTTTCTTTACATATTTGGAAAAGTGACATCCTCACCACAACGTAGCTTTCACTGACAGAATGGCACTTAGCCAACCCGGACTTCAAAGGCTCGCCGGCTGTCAACGTAGTCATGACAATGATGTCAAACAGGCAAACTATCATTTTTTATCCCGGGACATGAATGATCACTGCAACGTTTAAAATATACTACTGGTACTATTTTCTACAAGACTATCAATGTATTGATATAAAACCACTTTAATAAATTGTAGCCTATATTGTTGCATTCCTACGTGTAGGCTGGGTCCGGATTGACTTGCCTTCTGGTCCGGATCCGGAACGGAGTCCGGACATTGAGAATGACTGTTCTAATCTATGGATTTCCCATGATGGAATTATACATACTGTTAGGTCCGGAAATATTTGGACAATGACACACTTGTCATAATTTTGGCTCTGTACGCCACCACAATATAATTTAAATAAAACAACCAAGATGCAAGTGCAGACTTTCAGCTTTAATGCAAGAGGTGAACAAAATATAATATGAAACATTTACGAACTGCAACCTCTTTTCATACACAGTCCCCTTATTAACACAATCATAAATAAAATGTTGATTTTTAATACTTTGTCGAGAATCCTTGATGACTGCTTGATGTGTAGAACACATCACTAAACGCTGGGTTTCCTCCTTTGTGATGCTTTCCTAGGCCTTTAGTGTAGCTGTCTTCAGTTGTTGTTTGTTCGTGGGTCTTTCTGCCTTAAGGTTTGTCTTCAGGAAGTGAAGTTCATGCTCGATCGGGTTAAGATCAGGTGATTGACTCCATTGCAGAATATTCCACTTCTTTGCATAAAAAATGTCCTGGGTTGCTTTCCCAGTATGTTTTGGGTTATTGTCCATCTGTAAAGTGAAGCGCTGTCCAATCAACTTTGTTGAGTGAAGCTGTTACGTCCCCTAGTCTCAGTATCATTGTTATGTGTGCCCTGGTTTGGGTTAGTGTTCTCTCTGCTGTGTTCCTGTCCTGTTTTGTGTGTTTGTTGTGTTCAGTTTGTATGTTTCCCCACAGGTGGTGCAGATCCTCATCAACCCCTCATCACTTATCACTGGTGTAGTGGATTTTTACTGTTTCACAGGACTGATTCTAGCAGCTGTCTAAGGAGTAGCAGCCTCTCACACTCTTTTGAGGACTGCCTGAGTGAGACCCAGAAGGAAGGGGGGGCAAACCCCCCACTATGGGTGAAGACAGCAAGAAGCTGATTAAACTCACCATTATACTGTACTTCATGATATGTCATTTTGGGGCTTTCTGGATCATCCCATAAAGGGAGTTTTTGTTTTACTACATGCAAGGCTATATGATTTTCTCCACAGAGCGACTAGATAAGACAAATGCTACCTTTCCACGAGGAAACTCAGTCCTTTTGTTTCAGCCCGGATACCGCCGCATAATCTAATTGTTAATGTACTCCTTTGTTTCCAATTCCAGCCAGTGAATTGATCTTTATTTCGTATGCAGTGGGAGATATGTGGATGTCACCTCCCCAGGGGAAATATAAGGCTTTGTTTAAGTGGTAATCAGATGAGTTCTCTTTAACAAGGCTCCTGGCCCACGTTCAGTGCTCGCCTAGTAAATGTGTTAGAATAAATGTTGAGAAATAGACTGAACCGTATAAGACATGCTTAGATCGTAGATCATACTTAGGAATTTAGACAACATGTCATTCTTGGTATTGTAATTGTGTAATTCTTTGTCCGGTTAAAGCGTTGTCTTTTGATGCCCTTTATCTGGAATTAAATATTATTCATTTACTAAGTTCTGTCTGAGACATTCTAAGTAATTTCCCAGGATTTCTCGATTGGAGATATTAACGGGAACGTAAGCTATCTTGTACGGCCTGCTCGAAGTTTTAGCCCTTATCACGCACACATTACGCACCGTGTCTGACTCGAGGGCAACAATTTAGTTTCCCGGGTCGCTCTAGTGTTTCTTTCCATAGCTGTTTACACACACAGATAGATAATCGATATGGGGTCAGATAGTTAGATAGTAAATATCAACAACGTCTATACTATCAATCCTCTATACAGGTTTATTAAGCATTTCTCCGTTCTTAACTCAGACTATTGCAACAGGGGAGAAAAGGAAATATATTAATTATTAATGCTTTAACTTCATAAGTGCATATTAATTCTATTCTTTTACACCTTTACTACACTGGCTCCTCCCCCCCGTTATCCAGTCCAGCTGATTCCACTTCCATCATACCTTTCCCAACAGTATATAATGTGCCATCCTGTGTCTCTCTGCCTCTCTCAGGTTTGGTATGTGTATGGGCTCTCTGGCTGGTTGGTTTTTGCCTTTTGAGAAAGCTCGGTAGGCTCACTTGTTGTTGGCGTGTGGTTGTGCCCACACTATAAGTGACTTTTTGGTCGGTTTTGGCTGAGGCCTTAACTCTGTGTTTATTAATCTAGGAGTGATAGGCCTATTTAGTGTGATAGTGTTGTTGTATTTAGTATTGTATTTATTGTCTATTTATTAATTAACCCTTTGTTCTTTCTTTTCACAGGGAGTGAGGAGTTAGCCTAGAGCCATTCCAAGGTATACTCTTTGCCCATAGGGGACTCCCTTGTATATGCACACAAGCTAAACCTGGTTGGGCCACCTATAAGTTTGGGTAGGGTGCCTTGACAGTGTGCCAGTTAGTTTAGTTGTGTGTGGGAGTTAGAGCAGGAATTAATTTATTTGATTTGGTACCCAAAAGTTCTCCTCACTTCCCTATATGTCTATATCTTGGCTAAATAAAAGCCCATTGATACAAAGGTAATTTGGTTTCGGTGTCCTTGCTTGCACCTACGACCCCATACCTCTTTTGCTGGACGCAGGGTGGCCTTGGGCAGTGCACACCCAGAAAGTGGAGACCACAACCTCTGCCTTCTTCCACATGTAAATTTACTCAGCAGGATGTTAGGAGACAGGATGTGTGTTAATCAGTACGTATCTGTTGGTGGTAAAAGCTGCTACAAGCTGAAATATCCACTGAATAAACCTTGTTTAATATGCAGAATATGAATAAAACCAAAGTAAGGAGCAATTACAATACTTTTTTACAGCCTGTTTCTCTTCACAAGATTAAATCAACTCAGAGTTCAGGGTTTGAGTTTGTTGAACCTTCTTTCTGGAATACCCCTTTGATATCCTGTTCAAAATACAATGAAAATGCTGCATGACTTACATTATCTCGTCTATGTGGTCAACAGACGCTGTTCTTCTGGAGTTTCCACAGACATGTGTCTCTGATGTGCGTGCAGCCATCAGACAAAAGTGTAATAATGAGCAGTTCAGCCAAAAAAAAGGAACATAATGTGTGGTGTGTTTCTGTATGGTGGGAGGTGTTAGGCGTGTAATAACAAGCAATGTTGTTTTTCATTTTTCACTATTTCTCAGCATTTTGTACATTTTTTGTCTAGGTCTGCTGCCTGAAATGGACCTATTTCTACAAGGTGTACTAAAGTACCAATATTTGAAAATCTTTAAAAGCCATAATGTAAATGTTCATACATTTGTTGTATAAAGGTTAAGATATGGTACAAGTTTTTTGTATTTACAATGTAATTAGGATAAGGTACATTTTTTATGTGTAATGTTGAGGTCCGCTGCCCGAAATGGACCTATTTCTACAAGGTTGTACTGAAGTACCAATATTTGAAAATCTTTAAAAGCCATAATGTAAATGTTCATACATTTGTTGTATAAAGGTTAAGATATGGTACAAGTTTTTTGTATTTACAATGTAATTAGGATAAGGTACACATTTTATGTGTAATGTTTAGGTCCGCTGCCTGAAATGGACCTATTTCTACAAGGTTGTACTGAAGTACCAATATTTGAAAATGTTTAAAAGCCATAATGTAAATGTTCATACATTTGTTATATAAATGTTAAGAGACGGTAAAAGTTTTTTGTAAATACAATGTAAAGTTACAAATACATTAAAGTATATTTTTTTCACCTGGAAGTAGTCCCAGAAGTCTTTCAGCCTTTAGAATACTGGTAATACATTTGCAAGTATGTGCAAGGTAGAAAGTAATATAGCAAAGTAATGATAAAGTATATTGACTATCAACTGCAAAGTATGTTTTTTGGTAATTGGAATTAGTCTAAAGTATAATTAAGCATATTATTAGCACAATAAGAATATATTAGAAGTATAAAGCGTATATATTCTTAAAGGTGCTATATGTAAAACGGACAGCCAGCGTTAAAAAATGGGTACTACAGTTCAAATTCAAAATACCTGAGTTGTATCCTTCCGCCACCTCCTCCCCAGAATCGAAACTAACGTGACGAACAAGATCAGCGCAATCATGACAAGCGAACTGTCTTTTACTACGTCTATGGTCATGGAACCGTTTAGAAACATGCTGAGTTTTTTTAGGTTGTGTAGAATCTCTATGATCTCGTTCGTTGGCTGCTTCCATGGCTGTAGCGCGCTGGGTTTGCGTTTTTACAGTTATGTTTGGCAATCCGTTCGTGCTGTCAAAATGGGCAATTGATAACACACAGGCCAAAACATCAACATAAATTCCGTCACGGAACGTACTTTTCCAAGAGAAAAAATACTGACATTAGCATTGTTTTCAGAAAATATAGTATTTCAGCTTAACATTGGGGTCATTTTTTGACTTATTACAGTACAAGTATTACATATAGCACCTTTAAGACACTAACAAATAACTTTTAATGTACTTATAATATAAACAAAGTACTCTTTTAATTTTACTAATTAAGCATATACACTCACCTAAAGGATTATTAGGAACACCCTTTTAATTTCTCATTAATGCAATTATCTACTCAACCAATCACATGGCAGTTGCTTCAATGCATTTAGGGGTGTGGTCCTGGTCAAGACAATCTCCTGAACTCCAAACTTTATGTCAGAATGGAAAAGAAAGGTGATATAAGCAATTTTGAGCATGGCATGGTTGTTGGTGCCAGACGGGCCGGTTTGAGTATTTCACAATCTGCTCAGTTACTGGGATTTTCACGCACAACCATTTCTAGATAAAGAATGGTGTGAAAAGGGAAAAACATCCAGTATGCAGCAGTCCTGTGGGCAAAAATGCCTTGTTGATGCTAGAGGTCAGAGGAGAATGGGCCGACTGCTTAAAGCTGATAGAAGAGCAAAGTTGACTGAAATAACCACTCGTTAGTATCGAGGTATGTGGCAAAGCGTTTGTGAAGCCACAACATGCACAACCTTGAGGAGGATGGGCTATAACAGCAGAAGACCCCACCGGGTACCACTCATCTCCACTACAAATAGGAAAAAGAGGCTACAATTTGCAAGAACTCACCAAAATTGGACAGTTGAAGACTGGAAAATTGGTGCCTGGTCTGATGTGTCTCGATTTCTGTTGAGCCATTCAGATTGTAGAGTCAGAATTTGGCGTAAACAGAATGAGAACATGGATTCATCATGCCTTGTTACCACTGTGCAGGCTGGTGGTGGTGGTGTAATGGTGTGGGGGATGTTTTCTTGGCACACTTTAGGCCCCTTGTTGCCAATTGGGCATTGTTTTAATGCCACGGTCTACCTGAGCATTGTTTCTGACCATGTCCGTCCCTTTATGGCCACCATGTACCCATCCTCTGATGGCTACTTCCAGCAGGATAATGCACCATGTCACAAAGCTCAAATCATTTCAAATTGGTTTCTTAAACATGACAATGAGTTCACTGTACTAAAATGGCCCCCACAGTCACCAGATCTCAACCCAATAAAGCATCTTTGGGATGTGGTTGAACGGGAGCTTCGTGACCTGGATGTGCATCCCACAAATCTCCATCCAACTGCAAGATGCTATCCTATCAATATGGGTCAAAATTTCTAAATAATGCTTTCAGCACCTTGTTGAATCAATGCCACGTAGAATTAAGGCAGTTCTGAAGGTGAAAGGGGGTCAAATATATCCCTATACACTTCAGAATTAATCTGGCTCCTTCTGTCACATCATCAATAAACACTAGTGACCCAGTGCCATTGGAAGCCATGCATGCCCATGCCATCACACTACACTACATACACCGTGTATTACAGATTATGTGGTATGCTTCGAATCATGAGCTGTTCAAAGCCTTCTCCATTCATTTTTTGTTCCATCATTCTGGGACAGGTTTATATTAGTTTCATCTGTCCAAAGAATGCTGAACCAGAACTGGGCTAGCTTTTGTAGATGTTTTCTGGCAAAGTCTAATCTGGCCTTTCTTTTCTTGTGTAACAGGAAACAGACACGGGCAACTCAAGTTCCTTTTGGTTTATTTACAGGAAGGGTTCTTGACAAAGATGCTTCCAATGGCACTGGGTCACTCGTGTTTATTGGTGATGTGACAGGAGCCAAATTAATTCTGAAGTGTATAGGGATATATTGTCTGCTCAGCCTCACTCAAGAAGTTGATTGGACAGTGCTTCACTTTACAGATGGACAATAACCCAAAACATACTGAGAAAGCAACCCAGGATTTTTTTATGCAAAGAAGTAGAATATTTTGCAATGGCTAAGTCAATCACCTGATCTTAACCCGATCGAGTATCCGAGGTCAGCACTGCTGTGGCGATACACACTCACTATGCATTTATCGCAGCCACAACATGCAATGACATTTGACATTGTTTACATAAATTTAACCTTCGCAGGACGATTACATTACAGCACATTAGCGTAGCACCTCACAAGACATCATACTCTGCATACACATAGGTTTAACCTCCTCAGGACAAAACTCATTAGTATAAAGCTATACCAAGTAGGAAGAGTGAAATAAGCTCTTTTACAATACCCGAATGTATCACAAACACAGGGGACAAACAAGACGTGATTGGTGGGAAATGACATCATAGTCTAGGTTGAATTGCACACAGACCATTCAGGCAATCAGCCAATTATTGTCTTGGGTGAACCCTCTGCATTTGCACTTGTAAAGTCTTCTCTTTATGGTAGACTTGGATAATGATATGCCTACCTCCTGGAGAGTGTTCTTCACTTGGGGTTTTCTTTACCATGGAAAGGATCCTATGATAAACCACTGTTGTCTTCCATGGACATCCAGGACTTTTTGTGTCGCAGAGCTCACCTGCGTGTTCTTTTTCTCATAATGTACCAAACTGTGGCTTGGTATATTTCTGCTATCTCTCTGGTGGATTATTTTTTTTGCAGGCTAAAGAGGGTCTGTTTCACTTCCATTGAAAGCTCCTTTGACCGCATGTTGTGGGTTCACAGCAACAGCTTCCAAATGTGAATGCCACACCTGGTTATCAAGTCCAGATCTTTTACCTGCTTAATAGATGAGGAAATAACAAAGGAATAGCCGACACCTGTCCAAAAAACTGCTTTTGAGTCAGTTGTTCAAGTACTTTTGGTCCTTTGAAAAGGTGGGGGGCAACATTGTAAACAGATAGTAATTCCTAAACCCCTTCCTCAAATTAAAGCTCAGAGACTGCACGTCATGCCCATATTCATTATTTAACTGTAACTTGAATATATTTTGGTAAACAGACAAAATAACTAAATTTGAACCAGTGTCCAATTATTTCCAGACCTAACTGTATCCACCATGAAACGGGACCTAAAACAATAAAAACAATGATGGAAGCAAATGTCAGTAATAATAACCCACTAATAAATCAAGTGAACATTTACATTTAGAAGGAAATGTCAGTAATTATAACCCACTAATAAATCAAGTGAACATTTACATTTAGAAGGAAATGTCAGTAATTATAACCCACTAATAAATCAAGTGAACATTTACATTTAGAAGGAAATGTCAGTAATTATAACCCACTAATAAATCAAGTGAACATTTA
>JACXGM010039708.1:0-10509 GCA_016801145.1 Umbra pygmaea
TACTGGTCTCTATGGTCTCTACTGGTCTTCACTGATATCTACTGATCTGTACTGGTCTCTACTGGTCTTTACTGGTATCTACTGATGTGTACTGGTCTCAATGGTCTCTACTGGTCTTCACTGATATCTACTGATCTGAATTGGTCTCTATGGTCTCTACTGGTCTTCACTGATATCTACTGATCTGTACTGGTCTCTACGGTCTCTACTGGTCTTCACTGGTCTCTATGGTCTCTACTGGTCTTTACTGATATCTACTGATCCGTACTGGTCTCTACTGGTCCTCACTGATATCTACTGATCTGTACTGGTCTCTACGTTCTCTACTGGTATTCACTGATATCTACTGATCTGTACTGGTCTCCATAGCCTCTATTGGTCTTTATTGTTATCTAATGATCTATGCTGTAAGAAGCTAATCATGCTACTAGTGGCGGCAAGAACACTTCACACAATTTCCCCAGAAATTGTACCTATTCTAGTTTAAACTACTGTTACTTCATCATAGACATGTACATTTAATTATTATAGAGACCATCGGAATTTAAACAGTAGAAACTAACAAACAATCGGTTGTAGCCTATGCTTTCACTGAAAACAGAAATATAACTGCAATATCCATTTTCCGCTAGAAATTCAATTGTTTTAAACTTTAGAGACAAACCTTTCTTATGCCAGTTTCTGCTGTCAAGGAAGATGACTGTTGGCCACGATTTCGGCTCTTTCCGGGGCGTTCCTCCTGCCGTATTCTACAGTAGCTGCACCCGTGTTCATTTCTGGGGCGTTCCTGTGGAGTTGCTCGTCATCTCAATGAAATGGTTCTCTACTGTAGAGGATTATCGCGCATGAGCAGTGGACAAAGTTACATTACAAAAATGAGTGCTTTTTACACTTTGTAATGTCACATTTTTCAAAATTTGCATTGTTTTCTTTTTGTAATATTGATTATTGTCTCATCCAGTTGTTTTGAGGAGACATGCCTCCCTTGCCAGCCTACATTTGTATAATAGCTTTGATTATGATGGAAATGTTAAAAAAATTGTGATTGGCTTATTTTATCCTACAATCGAGCCACAGAATGCCCATATGGCTCGTGAGCATTTTTTACAGTCTATACTGGCAAGCCTAGAGGTTCCCAACTGCTGTTGTAAGCAGACAGTTTGGTCACAGTATGAATATCGGATTACTGATAGTAACGTATTGTAGCCTATTTTATTTTTACAATGAGCAAAGCAATTATAACAAAAAGAAAAAAATAGAAGCAGCAGTGGCCCGCCCCACAGTTTGAGTAAGCTGCACTATGGTAAGATGACCAACAAGAAGCTGAGCTTGTGAGGCACTGTCAAAAGCTGTTATAATTTAATATTTTATATAAGCGAAAATTATATGTTATATATTGTTCATCCAAAGCATCACTTAAATATTTAAATATTTGTGTTTATTTAAATTAAACATTTAAGTTCTGGTCTATTATTTTCTCTTACTGTTATATGATACAATGACATTACAAAGTTAAACTATTCCTGTTTTTCATTGCACGTTTCCAATGTAAAACAATCTTTCTATTTTTATCTAGCCTATTAAAACCTTTAAAAAAATCTGGCATAACCTAAATATAGCCTATAAAAATGTGGGGAAAACAAACCAAATCAAAAAAGTTGGAGAACCACTGTTTTATGGCACGTTTTGGATTTGTGGTCAGCACAGAAAAAAGCGCACGATTCTTGTATGGTTTGAAAGTTAAATTCAAATGCTTACAATGGAATGGATGAGGAATCAACATTTTTATTTCAAAACAAGTAATCCGAAACCTGACATCAAGTAAGGTGAGGAATTATGAATTTCACACACATGAAAAAATGCTCTTTATTTGAATGAGTGAACGTGGCTCTTAAAATGTAATTAAAGGCACCGGGGTTGCGGTGCCACCGGCTTAAAGGCACCGGGGTTGCGGTGCCACCGGCTTAAAGGCACTGTGGTTGCGGTGCCACCGGCTTAAAGGCACCGTGGTTGCGGTGCCACCGGCTTGGGCCTACAATTGCTGCTCGCAGCTACAGTTCTTATTCTTCTTATTATTATTTTATGTCAGCCCAACAGGAAGTCGGTTATTATGGGTCATTTATGGGTCGTTTCTGGGTCGTTGGAAATGTCTCCTCTGGAAATTAAAGTACTCCTCCTAGGGAATTCATCCATTTGCCCCCAAAGTCGGTGTACATGAAGACAAGACATTGAGGATACTAAATTGCGAACAGATTTTTGATATCTCGAACGGTTTGGCTGTGGTGAGGAAACAAATTTATGGCGAGAAAAGAGAAACACGTAACGTTATAATGTCTGTATACATTAACACTTGTCCATATATCAAACATGCTTGCATGTAATAATATGAAACTCGGTACACTTATAGATCTCATCGGGCCGAACAACTTTCATGCTCTAAGGTTGCTTTCACACCTGCCTAGTTTGGTCCATTTAAAACAAACCCTGGAGCGTTTGGTCAGATAGTCCGGTACATTTGGGCTGGTGTGAAAGCTCATCCGAACTCTGGTGCGAACCAAACAAACGAACTCTGGTCCGCTTCAAAAAGGGGTCTCGGGCCGCTTCCAAGTGAACTAGAGTTCGGTTTAATTTAGGTGTGAACGCGATCTGACCTAAATACAGGAAGCAAACCAAAAAACTGTGTATTTTAAAACATTTTCTCTGGAGATCATTTTGTCTGGTGTAGCATACTGTGATCGGAACCTTGTGTTGTTTTTGTGTATGGTAACAGTTCTCAGCCTAGAATCAGGATAACATTTTTAAATCAATAGCCTATTTTGTGTCAAATGAATTTAATTCTACAGTAGTATGGTAATAAGTAGGATAATGTAGAGTTAGCGGTTCATTGTTTTGCCTCACGTTTAATTCGAAATGACCTGTTTTTTTCTAAGTCTGTTCCCCCATAGGATAGTGTTTCCTCCTGTTAAAATTATTAGCACTCTCCGTAGTTAAGAATTGGTTTAGGGAGGAGAAATACTTGTATCATTCGAATGATGAAATGCTCCACAACTCCATGTCTTGTATTCCAATATTTGATTGATGGAAACAACAAAGCAAAACCAAAAACCCAGAGATTACATACATTTGGTGTTGTTCCATTTTTTCTGAGACCAGGAAGTAACAGCGAGTTTGCCTTGGAACTTTTCAAAGTAATTCCATTGCTAGGCAACAGCCTGGCCATGTGACTTGTAATGACAGTGTTTAATACATTTGACAAAGTGCAGTGTGAAAGCAAACCGAACCAAATGAAAAATGAAACAATGTTGCAACTTCACCCCCGAATCGCACCGAGTCCACTGAACTATAGGTGTGAAAATGACCTAAGTTTTAATTCAGCCCAACAGGAAGCCGGTTATTATGGGTTGTTTGGAAAATGCTTGCTGTGGAAGTACTACTCCTAGACAATTAAATTAATCATCACCAAAGTCGGTGTGCATGAAGTCAAGATATTGAAGATGCTAAATTGCGGACAGTTTTTTGATATCTCGAACGATTTGGCCGTGGCGAGTAAATACATTTTTATGACTAAGAAAGGACATATAAAGCGTGTTATAACTTAGTTTTACCTACAGTTATATATCTCTGTATTTATATTGTTCTCCTTAAGCCAAAAAACTTTCTAATTTACAATCATTAGCTCAGAGGAACAGAAAGTCAGATATTTTGGTTGGAATGTGGATTTTCTGGAGAATATTCTCTCTCTCTCTCCTTTATCTGTCTGTGTGTGTGAGGGGGGAGGGGGGGGCATTTGGGTGATAGTTTAGTTTAAACACAAAATCATACATAGGGTTATACTGCCCTCTTGTGTCCAAAATTATATTTAGGGCCCAAGCCTTGTGAAGGCGAAAACCCTATTGTTTTCCTTATGAAATCGCAGTGTACGCGCATCGTTATAAATGCCCGTGCAGCCGTTAGTTTTAAAATATGCGCCTTTCTGGGGCTGTTTGCTTGAATTGTGAGTTCAATTCTTTGGAAATAAAGAATTTAAATGATGATTAAAATGCTTAATCAGTGACTGCAGGCAGATGGGTGAAGTGTTTGGAAAATAACGTACTGTAGACTACTAGAGGAGGCGAGAATCTGCTGTTTGCAAGTTGTCTGGTCCCATTCCAACTGTTATTGCTACTGTTTACCGCCCCCCTAAACCGAGTAATGAATTTTTAAATGAAATTGCTGCTTTTCTATCCCACTTATCCTCTCTTTCATCAAACATATTACTACTGGGCGATTTCAATACACATGGACAATATCAATCTGCCTCTTACCAAAGACTTTACCTCCTGCTTAGAGAGTTTTGGATGTCAGCAATATACCACTTTCCCCACGCACTCAAAAGGACATTCTGGACTTAATCTGCTGTTCTGGTGTCACCCCTTCTGATCTTGAAGCAGATGAACTCCCCATAACTAACCACTTTCTCCTCTCATTTACAGTGAAGCTCACTCTTTCCATCTCTAAAATACCACGCCTTATTTAATTTTGGAATATAAAGAATATTAACCCCGCCACTCTCGCTTCAAGTATCCACTCCTTCTGCCTCCCTGACACTCACAATCTATCCAACCCCGATGATCTGGTCTCTCATTACAACACTGGACTCCATAATATTCTTAATTCCCTTGCTCCGTTAAAAACTAGATCTGTTTCATTTTCAACTTTTGCCCCTTGGTTCACCCCTGATCTTCGTGTCATGAAAGCCAAAGGTCGGCAACTTGAACGTCTACAAAGGAAAACTGGTCTCACTATACATAAGGAAATATATAGTAACCATATCTTACATTATAAAGATTCCATTAGCACCAAAACACATTATTACTCAACTATAATCACTGCCAATACAGGAAACTCCAAGTTACTCTTCTCCCTACTTAACAATATCACCCAACCCCAGGACCTTCTCCCCCCTTATTTGTATACAACTTCCTTTTGCTACTCCATTATGTCCTTTTTCACTGAAAAAATCAAGAACATCCTCCAGCATATTGGACCAATCCCTCACCTACCCATGTCAGCTGACTTCCACCCATCCACACATTCATTTTCCTCCTTCCAGCTCCCCACTATTTTAGAAATCATAGAACTTACCCGGAAATCCAAGTCATCCACCTGTCAACTTGACCCCTTCCCCACACAACTTGTTGAAGCCTGCCTTCCCTCCCTGGTCCCCCACATTTCTGCTATCATCCACTCCTCTCTCACCACTGGAACTGTCCTTACGTCCTTCATAATTGCTGCTATTACCCACATTTAAAAAAAACCTGGTGCTGACCCCTTCAACTTCAACAGCTTCCGTCCTATATCTAATCTACCCATCATCTCCAAAATCCTTAAAAAAACAGTTGCCTCTCAACTCCATTCTCACCTATCCCATAATAACCTGTATGAACAATTCCAGTCTGGTTTTCGCCCACTCCATAGCACTGAAACGGCACTCATCAAAATTACCAACAACCTCCTTATGGCAGCTGACTCTGGACTACTCACTATCCTCATCCTCCTTGATCTGAGTGCACCACTCTCCTCAAAAGGCTTTCTTCCATCGGTATTACTCACACTGCGTTAGAATGGTTTACATCTTACCTTACTGGCCGCACTCAGTTCATTCAACTCAAGTCTTTTAAATCCATTCCCTCCCCTGTCACTTCAGGTGTGCCCCAGGGCTCTGTCCTGGGGCCCCTACTCTTTATCATTTACCTCCTTCCCCTTGGCAATATCTTCCGCAAATTTAACATTCACTTCCACTGTTATACTGATGACACCCAGCTCTACCTCTCCACCAAACCTTCATCTACTCTCCCGCCCACCTCCCTTACTGATTGTGTTTCTGAAATAAAAACCTGGTTCACCTAAAACTTTCTCAAATTAAACAATAATAAAACTGAGGTTCTCCTCATTGGCACCAAATCCACTTTAGCCAAAACCGACAGTTTTTCTCTCACTATTGACAACTCCTCTGTTTCACCCTCCCCCAGGTTAAGAGTCTGGGTGTCATCCTTGACAGTACACTATCCCTACAACCCCACATCAATAAAATTACCAGGTCTGCCTACTTCCACCTACGAAACATCAATCGCCTCCGCCCCTCCCTTAACCTGCACACTGCCGCCATCCTTGTCCACAGTCTCGTCACTTCACGTCTAGATATTGTAACTCTCTCCTATTCGGCCTTCCTCGGAAATCATTCCATAAACTTTGACTGGTCCAGAATTCAGCTGCCTGCATCATAACTCAAACCCCCGCCATCCACCACATCACTCCTGTTCTCCAACAACTCCACTGGCTCCCGGTCCAGTTCCGTATCCAATTTAAAATCCTCCTGTTTACATTCAAGGCCATCCACAATCTTGCGCCTCCTTATTTGTCTGATCTCCTCCAGGGTCCCACTTTCTCCCGCTCCCTCAGATCCTCTTCATCCATACACCTGTCTATCCCATCTGCCCGTCTCATCACCATGGGGAGCAAAGCATTCAGCCGCTCTGCTCCCCGTCTCTGGATTTCATTACCACCTCAACTTAGAAATATCATTTAATTCCCCCATTTCAAATCGCAACTGAAAACACATCTGTTTAAAACTGCCTATTCCATCTGATATCAATTGCTCTGCCTCCTTTTGTTGTTTAAATTGTTGCTATATTATTTACTGCTTTTATTGTTTTATGTATCCCTGTACGGTGTCCTTGGGTGCCGAGAAAGGCGCCTTTAAATAAAATGTATTATTATTATTACTTCCCAAATGCTTTGCACCACTGTGAAACGCTGTGTCCGCGCTGAGTTGGTACTCATAAACATTTCTCAAGTTTGGTTTGTATGCAGCAAGTTATGTACAGCAATGTTTCACGTTAGTGCAGCAAGTCTTAGCTGACAGAGGGAGGTGCTACTGATGCTGAATGAAAAGGTTTAATTACTATTTAATAAAAAGTATTTGCAGGATTGATTATAATGCACACCCAGCCCTCCTTAGATTGTAATTGTTATGTAATTGTTATGTACTAGTTTAGATTGTAATTGTTATGTACAGGGGAGGAAACAACTAAATGAACAGGAGACTGCCACAGCATCTATCCCATTAACTGGAAATGTTAGAGTGCCCTACCCTCTAGTAATATTAATAATAACAGACCCTAATGGGATGTTTTCATTCTAATTCTATGGTTAAAATTGAAGAGGTTACATTATTGTTATTATTATTATTATTATTATTATTTATTTAATATACAAGTAATTTATATATAATTTTATAAGTGTGCATATGTTTTTTGTGGGCTTATTGAGATGGAATGCCCACTTCCCAAATGCTATACACCACCCACTGCTAAACGTAACAATACACCAATTTTTATCTTTACAGTCAACGTTAGTATTGCTGTGTGTGTGTAGGGGGGCTCTATGGATGGATTGAAAGTTAAATTGAAATGCTTACAATGGAATGGATGAGGAATCACTATTTTTATTTCAAAACAAGTAATCTGAAACCTGACATCAAGCAAGGTGAGGAACAACGAATTTCACACACATGGAAAAATGCTCCTTATTTGAATGAGTGAACGTGGCTCTTAAAAGGTAACTAAAGGCACCGGGGTTGCGGTGCCAGCGGCTTGGGCCCGCAATCACTTCTCGCAGCTATATTTAGTATTGTTTTGCGAAGTGCAAAAAGTGCGAAAATACTTTAAATAATCACTGTAAATAACTTTATATTTGCTCTATCCAACACTGCACATGTTCTTTTATACTCCCTTGTGCTACAATGTCAACCGAAATTTCGGGTATTAATGAAGTCTCATCTCATCTCCTTAGGTAAGCAGGTAGGGGGGGGGTCAGGTACTTCCTATTGCTAGCAAAGTAGAAGCTATCGCTAACTTTCCTGCTCCAACTACTCACAGGCAATTACATTGTTTTCTGGGAACGGTAAGGTACTATCGTAACTTGTGTAAAAACTTTTCGATTTTTCGTCTCCGTTGACGTCACTACTGAGTCCTAAGGTGCCGTTTCAATGGTCCTCTGATTGAATCCGCTTGTGTCTTCAAAAGCACTGCTTTGTAGCGCACCGGTTTTAGCTGCTCCTGATTTTAACAAACCTTGTAAATTGGAAGTGGATGCCAGCATGGTGGGGGCGGGTGCAGTCCTCTTACAGGAGGATGAGGAGGGCGTGGATCGCCCAGTCAGTTTCTTTTCCAAGAAGTTTAATCCATGTCAGTCACGTTACTCTACCATAGAACAGAAAACACTAGGTCTGTTATTAGCCATTTTTTGAGGTGTATGTTTTGTCTACTACAGCGCCTGTTATGGTTTTCACAGACCATAACCCCCTCACGTTCCTAAGGCAAATGTACAATCAGAACTGCCGCCTTATGAGGTGGGTTCTGATTGTACAGGGTTATAATTTGTGCATTAGGCATGTAAAAGGGGCAGCAAATGTGGTTGCTATTGCCCTATCCCAGTTTTAGTGAGCTAGCCACTTGCATTAGACTGGTGCACATTTAGTTAGTTGTTACTATTGCAACAATTCCTGGTGGAATTGTTTTTTTTTGGTGGGGGCGTGTTATTTCCCCAAGTCTCAGTTTCTGTGTGATATGTGCCCTGGTCTGTGTTGCTGATTCTGTGCTGTGTTTCTGTTCTCTGGGTGTTCAGTTTGTGTGTTCCCACAGGTGGCCCTGGTTCAGCTGATCACATCACTTATCACCGACTCCTCCCTTCCGTTATCCCATACACCTGGCTTCAGCAATCAACATCAATCCCATCATGCCCTTCCCCTCTATATAAAGTGCCATTTTGTTTTCTGTCTCTCTCTCTCTGGTTTGGGATGTAGTTGCTCTGTTGGTTTGTTCCATGGTCTGTGTTTAGTAGTGTTGTGAGTGAGTGAGAGAGCATCAATGTCATTTTGTGTGTGTGTGGTAGGCCTATTATGTGTGCTAGTTGTGTAGTCTGTAGTGTGTTATTAGTATTTGTGAATTGGGAATTTGTTCTAACTTTCTTTTTTCCCCAAAGGGGGAGAGGAGGCACGTGGGAGTGTCAGGCCAGACGTCCTTGTGCTTACACCACCCGTAGGGTAACTCCCTTGTTAAACACACTAGGCAAGACCTGGACAGACCACACCTGTACTTTGGATAGGGCACCTCATTCGTGTGCCAGTATGTGTAGGTCCTCTGTGTGTGTTAGTTTAGAGCAGGTAAGAGTTAACCTAAGTTTTAACTTCTTTCCCTTGGTCCTGTCCAGCCTCTCCTCCCAAAAATATTATTATTTACCTTGGCAATAAAAGGCCATTCTGAGAAGTTACTCTGGTTTCTGTGTCCTTGCTTGCACCTACAACCCCATACCTCCTTTGCTGACAGGGTGGCCTTGGACAGTGGTAGTGACATCCCACTCCCCTCCTGGGGAGCAGTATGAACATAACAAGTGAATAAATTGTTTTTCATGTACAAATAAATAGCTAACTACCTGGCCACATTATCATTACTAAGAGGGTAACTAGGCTAGCTATCATTAGCTTAGTATCACTGGGAGCTAATATCAGCTACAGTACTCAATCAAATATGTAAACTAATTGCATTATAATATGGATAAATCATTTTTCATGTACAAATAATTAGCTACGTGGCCACATTATCATTACTAAATGGGTAACTAGGCTAGATATCATTAGCTTAGTATCACTGGGAGCTAATATCAGCTACAGTACTCAATCAAATATGTAAACTAATTGTATTTTATTATGTGGATAAATAATTTTTCATGTACAAATAATTAGCTATGTGGCCACATTATCATTACTAAGTGGATAACTGGGCTAGCTATCATTAGCTTAGTATCACTGGGAGCTAATAACAGCTACAGTACTTTTTTTTCTTTTTTTGGGGGGGAAAGGTCAGCTTCAGTATTTGACAACAGGGTCATCATTGTTCTATATTGTGCATCATTTTCAATCCCACCTTTTTATTATTATTGCCCCCTACACTCCACACCCATCCCAACCCTTACCTAACCTAACCGTGACCAAGTGTTGAGACCAATTACCTGTGCCATTTTAATATTATCTCTAGCTTATACATTGTGTTATTTACAATATTTACAAATCTTGTGCATTTTACATATTCCAGTTTTACTTGATCCACACCTCATCCACACCCAACACCGTCCATCTATCTTTTAACCAAAGCCATATTGGGTTACTATTTGCCATATAAATTTCTACTCTACTGTGATGCTTCACATAATTATAAAACCTTTCTATTCTCAATGACTCCACCAATTTGGAATTAAAGATAAATATTTTTGCTTTTTATCAACTAGTATATGGGAATTTAGCCACAATAATTGTTGTAAAATTTGGTCCCTATTTTCAGGTGGATAAAATTGGAATTGCAACCAACTTTTCATGGCTTGTTTGAAAAATAATGACATCTTAGAAATTATTTCCTTTTCCAATATCTGAAAATGATCAGTTGTAATTTGTAGAAAAGGAAATAGGTCCTT
>JACXGM010039709.1:0-10509 GCA_016801145.1 Umbra pygmaea
TGTATTTCAGAGTTGAGCTTCAGAAATACTTGTGAAAATGTAGCTTGCGTGGACGCTACCGCACTACTTGATAAATATAATAGCTTCACTACTGTAAAGCTATTTGATTCAGAAAACAGCAACGCTACGACCACGCTACTGAGAAATGTAATTAAACTAGTAACGGCGCTACTTGTAGCGACGCTACTGCCCATCACTGATTATAAGATAATCCCTATGCATTTATATCTTCTTGAGATATACAGTTTTTTTATTAGAAATAAACTGCAGTAGGCTAAGTTGCTGCTTCGCAGGACAAAATATATTATGATGGCCTCTGGTTCAATCCAGGACATGGCTTCTCTGACTATGCCCAGAACTCAAGGAAGAGGTAGAGAAACTTGGCCCAATTGGAATAACATACCATGCTATGTCGCTTTCCAGCGACTCCTTGTGTGCAGATTTGGAACCTGTGAGTTAATCCGTCCGCATGTGTGCTGACTAAAGTCTCCTGTGTTGAATGAGAAGTGTGATTAGAATGGTTGACGAAATGTGGTTAAGGTACCATGCAAATGCCCTTTGACCCTCGCGCACCTGTGGAGGAGCTTCCAACAAGACAAGGTCACAGGGGTTTCGGTATGAGCATGTAAGCGGAGTGGACGCATGTGGACAAGGCTTCTCCACTTTAGATAACTTTTCTACAAAGAACAAAAAAATAAACCCAACATTTTTGTTTTTGCCCCAATTAATCATGAGCTGAACTCAAATATCTAAGACTTTTTCTATATACACAAAAGGCCTAGTTCTCTCAAATAGTGTTCAAAAATCTGTCTAAACATGTGTTAGTGAGCACTTCTCCTTTGTCGAGATAATCCATCCACCTCACATGTGTGGCATATCAAGATGCTGATTAGACAGCATTATTTTTGCACAGGTGTGCCTCAGGCTGGCCACAATAAAAGGCCACTCTAAAATGTGCAGTTTCATCACACAGCACAATGCCACAGATGTTGCAAATTTGGAGGGATCTCCCACGCAGTGATTTAAAGCCACAAAGGTGGATTCAGCACCACGGCCAGCTCCACATCCTACTGAATTGTTTGTGATTCCTTAAGTATTTTCCTATCAACTGAAACTCTGCTGTCTGAGATTCCTCAGGTCTGATAGCTTTAAGGAGGATTAGCTTAGTTTTGAGAATTTCAAATGTCTTTTGTGGCAACAAAAGGAAAACTAGCTAATCCACAACAGTTTACTAGGCGATCTTGTTTAATACTTCAGTGAGGTTGAAAGGAAAGACGTCTCCAACCTCTCTCAGTTTTTATAGAGGTTGATGTGTTGGTCATAGAGAGCGTCTAGAGAGCGAACCGTCATAGCTCCATCAAAGGGGTTTTTGCGGTGTTGCACCAGGAGCGTGAAGACAGCATTTCAACATTAAGCAAAGCAGTTCTATGTCTTAAAACTTTTCCATTTACACTATCAATGTATAGTAGAATGGGGCAGCTGATTGGCCACCACGTCATGAAATGTCCAATGAGAAGTCATAGTAAGTTGGGGAAACAATCTATACATCATCAATGTATCCTAGTCGCCGTTTTTAATCTGGAAAACGGCTGTATTTAATAAAAAAAACCTGGTGTCTGAAATGTATTAAGGCCATAGTTCATACATTTTATTAGATATATATAATTATAATTGTAGAACAACTGATTTAAAGTAGGCTACAGTTCTATCAACAACTTCCAAATGAAGTGTTCATGTTTTAAATAAAAGGTAAATACAATAACAAACAATTCAGCCTGTGCAGTGTGAATTTTAAAATTATTCTATGTAGTTCTAATTATTGTGGATGTTTGGGAATTTTTATTGGATTACAAAGTAAATTTTTAGCAATCTGCTCGGCTCAGCAATGCTTGCGCTGATGAGAAAAATAGACTTGAAGCATAAAATTACGCTGCTATAAGCGAGCCTCGCTTTGCACAATGGCATACTGCTGTTGGCTGTGTAGCATGTCGCATTGATAACCGTGATTTAAAAACCTGAGACTTATTTGTCAGTCTCGTTTCGAAGACGTGACGCGTCCAGTGTGGTTTGGCCGTTAAGCAATTTTTGTTAGTGCTGCTGTAGAAGCATATTCTTCATATAATATTGATTATTATAATATTATTATATATCAGTCTGATTGATTGGTTAATTTATAAATATAGTAATAAAGAATACGGTATCAGTATTCTATTTATTTCTGTGTTTCGTATTAGCATTCTGTTATTCATTTGCTCAGTATTGTTAAATCTGATTATTACTTTCATAAACTGTATTTTGAGTGAACTACTTTCCAGTTAGTCTGTGGGCTTTGAACTGAAACAACTTGGCCACCTGATCATTGCTGAAGAATGTTGATAAGAAAGCAGAGGTTGCAAGTATATACAGTTATGTTATCTTGTTCTTCCAAGGTCAGAAAACAAGATTTAATTAGAAGAGCACAAAGGAGAGTTGGGAACAGCAAGCTTTATCTATAGTGGACTAACAAGGAGGAAAGTTTTTTGCAAACTCTGCTCTCTTATCAACATTCCTCAGCAATGATCAGGAGGCCAAGTTGTTTCAGTTCAAAGCCCACAGACTAACTGGAAATGGTTCACTCAAAATACAGTTTATGAAAGTAATAATCAGATTAAACAATACTGAGCAAATGAATAACAGAGTGCTAATACGAAATACAGTAATAAACAGAATAATGATAGAGTATTGATTGTTTCATTTACAAATAAAATAATAATGAAATCTGATTGAAACATAATCAATATTATATGAAGAATATGCTTCTACACTCCTCTGGAGCATCATTTGCATATGGGGTTGCGTGTATCCTTTGCCTTTCCTTGTTCAATTGCCTCAAATGCGAAGGATTTTCAAACACAACTCCTGCTGTTGACTTCCTTGTTAACCAGAACCAGTCGCGGAGGCTCTGCACTCGCCATTTTTAATGAGCTTTTCAATTATTCAACCAGAATGAATGAGAACAGTGGCGTGAAGATGGCCCTGTGAGTGAGAGAAGGCGGGGCTATGTGGGCACTGCAGCTGTGTGTGTCAACTCGCGTTTGAGAAGAGATCGCGAGAAAACGCACTTTCAGTATCTATTCTACAGAAAATTTGTATTTAAACCATTTAAAATATTTAAAATCAATATTTATGAAAAAATCTATATTTTTGACAACACTAATTTAGCTGCATGTACAAGTAGGTTGAGTGAATTTGGTGAGATACATTTTCATGCACTACTGAGTTGTTAAGTGACCATGTATTTATTTTTTAATCTATTTTTCTTTCTCTCATAATTTAACACAACATGGTGCTGTGATGAACTTAGCTGTCCATTTTATGTGCTGTGTCACTGATAGCTCATTGTTATGCTGGCATCACGATGGATGAGGACACAAGATAGCTCAGAGTTCCATGCATTCCAAAGTATATAGGTACTTCTGATGTTAGTAGACTGTAAACAAAGCCAGGTTTTTCCAGACTATTTTTAGCAAATTACACATTTTATTTGCTTAAAAACAACATAAAAACTGAAATTAGTTGTCTTTAGAAACTTTTTACAATATTGATCACAGTGCAGAGGGTGTGCTTCTATTTGGGGAATATTTTATTTTCTTCTGCCTACATAAAAACCTGCAGCTAGAGGATTGGTAACGCTGATACACCCTTATTGCAAAATTTTGAGTTTACTACATTTTATTGCTTATGCATTTATCTTTTTGCAGTGGTGTAGTGGTACCTGGAGAAGTGGGTATACTCTAGTGGGCATGCCACCCTCACCTCCCCTGTAGGTAAACCAACTCCACCCCCATTACTATATCATATGCAACCTAACTCCACAGCATGTATCCTACCTGACTGATACTTTGATATAGTGGAGGAACTAGGAAGTTGATGGTAACTTAAAGGCTTCTCACTCAATGGTCTAAACTGTCCTAAAAAAAAGCCAGCCAACAATGACCAAAATAATCAATACTATACTCTATAAATACTTTACCATATACAGCTCTGGAAAACAAAATAAAGACCACTGCATTTTTTTCTGAAATCAACCCCATTGAAAACCTTTGGAATGTGAAGAAGAGGAAGATGGGTGGTCACAGACAGGTCAGAAGGTTGATGACAGAAAGCGGGGGGTGAAACAACACAGAAGTAATTGGGCAGAGTTAAGGAATGTGTGATGTTCAGAGAAGACAAATGTCCAGGATGTTACCACTTGTTACCCTTGTTGTCCAACTACAAAGACAGATTTCTGTATGTTCCCCAGAGCTTACTGGACATTTGGTAATTTTCTCTGTGTTTGCAAACATGTCAATGAATAATGTCAATTAATATTATTATGGAAAGACCAAAATGATCAGGTAAAAGGAGTTCACATCTTACCAGTGACTATGATTGATATTTCCTTTACTCTTTCTAATTGTTTTATAGGTTACTGTTAAAGGTGCTATATGTAAAACGGACAGCCAGCGTTAAAAAATGGGTACTACAGTTCAAATTCAAAGTACCTGAGTTGTATCCCTCCGCCCCCTCTTGCGCAGAATCAAAACTAACGTGACGAACAAGATCAGCGCAATTATGACAAACAAACCGTGTTTTACTACGTCTATGATCATGGAACCGTTTAGAAACATGCTGAGTTTTTTTAGGTTGCGTAGAATCTCTATGATCTGCTTCCATGGCTGTAGCGCACTGGGTTTGCGTTTTTACAGGTATGCCTGGCAATCCGTTCGTGCAGTCAAAATGGGCAGTTGATAACAACACACAGGCCAAAACATAAACATAAATTCCGTCACAGAACGTACTTTTCCAAAAGAAAAAATACTGACATTAGCATTGTTTTCAGAAAATATAGTATTTCAGCTTAACATGTTTCCTTAATGAGGCATTGGCGTCATTTTTGGATTTATTACAGTACATGTATTACATATAGCACCTTTAAGATATGAACTCCCTTTACCTGATCAATTTGGTCTTAAGTAGGGACTTCCCAAAACTTGTGAACTCAGAGTTGAAATGAGAAAAATGCTTTTACCCAAGTAAATGTCCACCTCTGTGAAACAGACAACATGGGTCTCTGTCTTTCCTAAACTAACTTAGGAGTTCAATATTTGTGATTCTAATTTCCACCATATGGTAACACTACATTTCTATTTTGGTTGTTCTATCAAGTTGTTGATTTAATTTTTTGTATCCTTTCTCTGTCTGTTCTGTATGTTTTGGCTTGTTTATTATTATTTTGCATATATTTGTCTTAGATGGCTAATGATGTTAAAATGCTTGTCCTTTCTCTGGAAAAATATTCCCCTCATTATTTTTGATGGCTAAAATTTCTAATTGGGGACGAGGACTAGGTGGTCGCACCACTATAAAAAAAAAATTTGGAATGTCCAGCCTTTAAATAACCCAAACATGAGGTCCTGGGGTTTCTTTTTATTTGAAAAAGTTTAAAGAAAATGTAGTATTCTTAAAGGTGACTGATTTACACATTAAAGACCAGACACAGCTACAAAACTAGGTTTAGTCAGGTTTTTTTTCACTTCAATTCCATAAAGAGAGATCAGTCGAGTCTTGGTCGACCAAAGAAATTCTTAGTCAGGGACAGCCCTAATTTTTACACCAGCACATCTATAGTAGTGTTATAAAACATATCATGCATGTTAATACCACTTTCTACCACCTTTTAAACCTTGTAAAACCACACCCATAGAAATGGAATTATTAGAAAGGCCATTCCAATTCAAATCAATGTAGCAAAATGGTCAGAGCGCCAGCCGTTTTTACATGCATCATTCCATTGCAAAGATCTAGCGGCCTACTTCCACATTAAACCGATTCACCTGCTGTCACCTTGACAACTAACAACAATCGCCATTTTGTTGTGTACCAAACGAATGACCACGCCATAGAAATAGAATGGTAAGAAAGGCCATTGAACTGCTTGGCGTGGTCATTTGATTAGTACACAACAAAATGGCAATATTTGTTAGTTGTCACAGTGACAACATGCGAATCTGAGACACAGCATATAAATGGCTGCCGCGCTGACCATTCTTCTACATTGATTTGAATTGGAATGGCCTTTCTATACATTCTATTTCTATGGCCACACCTGAGCTGCCACCCGGGGTCCTCTCAAGGTCGTAGGGGTTTCTGCAGACGCCGTACAGACGGTTGTGGGACTCGTACCACATGCAGATTTCGCTGGTGTTGGTGACCCCGAGGGGGATGGCTCCGGCCCTCTTCAGCAGGGCCACTGGAGGGGCGTCCCCCACAGACAGCACCCCGCGCCGGGACACTAGGCCAGTGGTGTGAGGCATGCCTGGAGAACAGAGAGAAACAGACAAGGACAAATGCGTAATCGATATCGACAAACATAAATACACAGAGAATGTAATGGGTCTGTTGTTTTGTACTGATATGCCTGAGAACACGTGTCCAGTGAAAACTACACAGTTGAAAGGGAAATTATGAATGTCATGGCTCCTTATGTGAACATCAGATGGTCACCCTGTAGAGCAAAGGCTTCTTTGATAGAGATTGGGACTCCCAGCAGGGGCAGTCTATCCTCCACAACAGACACATTATCCTCCTGAATCAGTTTGTCCACCTGGGCTGCCTCAAGCAATGCTGCTGCAAACCTGGAGAGGAAGACGGGCCGGATATAACGAGCTATGGTGAGACACCAATTTCACATTTGAAATTATATGTCCTATTTACATTTATGATTAAAAGGGATAATGGTTCCCTTAACTATGCAGTGCTTTGTTACACACAAAAACACAGCTTCCGGTGTCTGTGTAGCATAGCAGGCTAAGTGGTTGCCTTTCAGGACAAACAACGTCACTGTAGTCAGTGGTTCGAGGCTGACGACAGCTTAGGATATGGGCTAGATAAGTCTGGTTATTTACCTTGATGTGTCATTCTCCAGCAACTCCTGTGAGTTCAATCACCAGGTATAGTTGGTGAGTGTAATAATCCTGTGCAAGATCTGACTAAAGGCTATCGTGTTGGAAGAAAAAAAGCACAGCCTAAACTGGTTGATTTATATCAAAGAAGGACCTGCATATGATCAATGACAAACACTGTGGAGAACAACAACAACATGTCCTCATTGCAATTACTCTTCAAATGGCAACATAAGCACTGCGTAGTGTAGGAAATCATTTTCCACACTAAATTGCATTTTAGATAAAATATCAAGAAATACAGTTTGTACAGCTTTTGTAAACTAGTCAGAGTTGTTCCAGTAGTTTCCTCTTATTAGGTTTGGGAAGTAACTGATTACAGTTATCAGATTACTTTTTTTACTGTAACCAATTACTTTCAGTTAGTTTACTGGCAAATAAAATGTTATCGGATTAAAGATTCTTTAGAGAGAATTGAGGATTGCCTTTAGATACTTTAACATTTGGAAGTAATCGATAAGTCTATTGAAAATTGTATCAATAATGCAAGGCGTTCTACACTGTGTGCACAATTATTATGCAAGACAGTATTTAGACCATATAATCATTATTATGCATATGTTCCAACATATACTTCAACAAGCTGTATAAACTGGAATGCTTATTGGATTTAATTTATCTGTGTAATGAGAGAGGGTGTGGCCTAAATTGTAAAATGTCTTTCAGAGGGATGCAGCACTCTTGAAATTGCTAAGATATTGGGGCGTGATCAAAGAACCATCAAGCATTTTGTTGTACATAGTCAACAGGGTCGCAAGAAACGTGTTCAGAAAAAGATACTTGAGATGATAAGTAAGATGGGAAACTTTTTGTTTTTCATTTAGTTGCATAATTATTCTACCCAACAATTATGCACACACAGATATTCTCAGATAAAAGCCAAGACCTCACGTTTACTTTCTTAATCATTCCGTAATTCGACCAATAGCAACTTTAACCAGTGTATTCCATGAGGACTTGCCTGTCCTGCACCATAGCGTTGAGCAGCGGGTTCACATTCTGGATCCTGTCTATGTAGGCTTGCACCACATCCACACTTGACACCTGTGCCAAAATACAATACACTTTTTTTGAGTGTGGCTTTGTGTTGCTGGTAGTAGTAAACATGATTGTTGACTTAATTTTATCAAGTAGAAATGGCTATTTTTTTTTGTATATTTGTGCTTCAGAATCAAGTGGCTCCTTGAGGAAAGGTCACATTTAGGTGGCAGGTTTCAGTTAGAGTAGGACAAACTCAGGTTCAGTTGATAGCTAGCGAGCAGGTTAGATTCACAGAGAATGTTGCTATGGTGAACTATGGCCTGCAGGTAAACGTGTAAATTAATTAAAATCCCTTCAAATTGAATTGATACTTCAGATGCAAATAATGAGGGGTAGTTCATCCATGAGGGTTAATGACAGCCGGTGATATCGCATCTCAAATTTGGGTTCTTATACATTTCTGCAAAGAGGTAGGACATCACCCTGCACTAAAACAGGTTATTTTGGGAGGGGCGGGGGTGGCTGGGTTTTTAAAAACATATTGGGAAACAGTAAAAATATGTAGGCTACTGTACATATAGTGTTTTATTTACTTATTTATATGTCCCCCAAACTTCTTCACACTGGTTCTCAAGACCTGGGGGCATGCCAATATGGATTTTACAGTGATTTTCATCATGCTTTACAGGTATTTTATAATTAACTTAAAATTAAACATACATTTTTGTATTTTTTGACCCTATTTGACATCATGCATGAAAATCAGTCACAAAAGTATAGATTTTACTTATTCTTGTAACCAAGAGTCTTTTGAATCAAAAACTATAAGGTACTTCACTGAAGGGCAAAGTTTGACCCTTTCAGAGGCCGAAATATCAACATAGTGCCAGGTGGACTTGAAGGATTCATTATATTTGAAAAACAATTTTTGACTCAAATCAATTTCCATATGTACTATTGTCTTGACTTGCAGGTGTCTGCGAGTAGGCTAAATGATCTCGAAACAAACAGTAGTGATTATATTCTGAGAAGTCAAACGAGGAAATAACATACGTAACTGTGTAGGGGGCGGGGGTAATTTAATGAAATAACCTATTTTTCATGTATCGCTATAAAATGTGGTCATTCACTTGGTTTCAAAAGCTCAATGTGGCCCTAAAGCAAAATGTTTGCCCACCCCTGCACTAGACCAAGTACAACAAGTGAAAATACTAAAACTTAAGACACTACAGAGATGTCCCGAGCAGGGACCCGTTTTAGCACGACAGCGCCTATATTCACATTTTGTAGAACCCAGAGGCCTAAATAGGCAAAAATATAGCCTAAAATTGCAGAAGGCTTTTTTAAAGGGATGTTGGCATTTTGTGTCCTTAAAGAAGACAACAAGCATCTTCAGTAGGAAACAAATGTGGAATCTTTAGAAAAGTTGTTAAAGAAACATGACTATTGGTTTTGTGATTCATCTCACTCAACGTTACGGAAGAGGATTAGGGCCATGTGAAAATGTTATTTGAGTCCTAAATTCTCAAAATTCTGACTTTACTCTCAGTATTCTGACTTTGTCGCCAGTATTCTGATTTTGTCGCCAGTATTCTGACTTTGTCGCCAGTTTTGTCGCCAGTATTCTGACTTTGTCGCCAGTATTCTGACTTTGTCGCCAGTATTCTGACTTTGTCGCCAGTATTCTGACTTTGTCGTCAGTATTCTGACTTTAATCAGAATTAATGTCAGAATTCTCAATTAATGCTCAGAACTCAAATTAAACTTTAACATATGGCCCTAATCCTCCTCCGTACAAAGTAGACTACAAAATGAAATGCATATTGGTTTTTCAGCCCTGGAGCTTTCTATACTGTTCAACGTTTATGTGCCTAGACTCCAATACCAAAAGTTTTTCAGTAAAAAAGCATTGAAATGGAATTTCTTTAGTCCTAAACTTTTTAGACTGTGCAGCGAGATGATGTTTACTGACTGTCACAGCACAGGAACCGTTCATATTCGACACTCGAATTAAAAGAGTACAGTAGCTGATCTATCCATTCCAAAAGTAGTTTATCCAGCGGACCTCTCTTCGACGAATCCTTTGCGAGAGCTGCATCGCAGACATCAGTAGCAGAGGGTTTGTGACTGGTGGAAGTTTGGCGGATCCAGCGGACCGTCTAGGAGCGAGTAGCCGAAAGAGCGCAAAGAGCACACCCATGAAGGCACGCAGAATCCATGCTTGAGCCCTTTCAATGCGGGTCAGCGCCATGATTATCCCAGCTGAAGTCACAAACGCTGAATTATGTGTATGAGGACGCGCATGTGCTATAACTCCCAGCATGCACTGCCTTATTGTGAGCTGAGATCAAGGGGCAAACTCCGAGGCTGACAAATGAAGCCAACAAGGAAGTACAAAAAAATGCAATTCATCGAATGGCCACTTGAGGCTGGCTGCAGAAAGGAGCAATTTCAATAGACCTCTATGGCAAAATGCCCAACTTTACAGCAGAAATAAACATGTTTATAGCCTGGTTCAAAACATGGTTTCGGTGTATATTGCTTA
>JACXGM010039710.1:0-10509 GCA_016801145.1 Umbra pygmaea
TGTCTCTCCCACTCTCTCCCTGTCTGTCTCTCCCACTCTCTCCCTGTCTGGCTCTCCCATTCTCTCCCTGTCTGTCTCTCCCACTCTGTTTCTGTCTTTCCCGCTCTCCCACTCTCTCTCTCTCTGTCTGTCTGATGCTGTTATTGGTCAGAAGGCCACACACCTGTCTCTGAAGAAGGTTGAACACACATTACAGAAGCTATCACTCCCTAATGTAATTAATATGTATCCCTCGCCAGCCCCAACTTTGTCTCCTTTCAGTAAAGATTAGAAGTACAGTAAGCGCTGCACAGCACTTACCACATATATCTAGAGGCAAATTGTTCAATGTGTAACCCAAACAACATATATCAGAGGCTAAACTCTCCATTCCTCTCTACATTTAACCAGAATGCATTTGGAGTGCATGGGAGAACGCCTGTCTTCAAAATAAACATGTAAAGACTACTGTGCATACTTGACGCTGTCTCATGCCTCATTACCTGATCTTGTATTGTAATGCGTTTTGGTCTGGCTATCTGGCTGACTGACTGACTGACTGACTGATTGATTGACTGACTGGGCAAGGCAGAGTCACTAGTGTTTGTCTGTCCACATCAAATCCAGCCAACCAAAGTAATGATGAAGCACACGCATGTTGTATAGCTGTTTTTTACAGCTTTAACTGTCTGTAGGCACTTGTCATATTTATTGTGACTACCGCTGCTGGCTGGTGACTCTGATGCCTACTGGTGCCTTCATCCCTGCTTTAAACATTAAAAATCGCACAAAACGGGAAATTCCTACATGTGTACATTTCTACAGTCATGGAAACGTAAAGCTTTGTAAGTTTAGAGAGTCTGTTTACCTTAACCGGACACTAACCTTAACCTCACCTTAACCCTAAAATTGATTTCAACTACCTAGCATTTATGCATGAACTTAACCTTCCCCAAAGTACCTTAAATTGTTACCGATTTGTCTATTCTTGGCAACATTTTCGTAGAACAATTAGTGCGTGAGTTTACGTTTGAATGGCCATATATGTAAGTCTGTCTACGTAATTCATGGACATTCCATTACATATGGTTACCCTTGCATTGCGATGAGAACACATTCTTCAGAACAGTGCCTGGTGTTCAAACTTCCACATTCTCCCAAGTCACCGCACTCTTCCTCATACTCCTTTTGCTCTCAGTGTCATCCTGTATCCGATACCAGACCGCCGTGCTTTGTCCCTCAAACTGTCACTAAACATAGTTCTTAAAGTGATGGTTCGGAGTAATATATCCTTAGGGTAATTTGCACCTTCACCTCGAGCCAAACAACCCCCCATAAGATTTTTTCCCTTGTTATAACATTGGTCGAGTTAGCTCTATCAGCCAAATGGCTTAGTGCAGGCGCTAATAGAACCAAGGCTGTATCTCGTATATAACCCCACTAACTAATGCCCGGACTGGTACCAAACTTCTACAGTAATACAAATAGGTTCTGTACTAATAAAAAAGGGATTGAAAAGTTTGTAAGTACACCAGAAGTATATTTAAATAACACTTGCCTGATGGCTGCTACTCTCTCCTGCTACCGCGATCCCGCAAGATCCTGCGGGATACCGCAATATCCCGCGAGATCACGCACAGAGCACAACATGTATTGACTAGCAGCCGAGAGTAGCAGCCATCAGGCATGTGTTTTTTAAATAGCGCCAACTCGACCAATGTTATAACAAGGGAAAAAAAATTATGGGGGGCTGTTTGGCTCGAGGTGAAGTTGCAAAGGACCCTAGGTTTATATTACTCCGAACCATCACTTTAAGTTCTCCTAGGGCCTGTCAAGGTTCTTGCCTGTCCTGCACTCCAGTGACGGAACCCCCTTCAGAAGCCCAGTTGTATGGTCGTCTTACATCTCGATCTTAACATGAATACATTAACTCCAAATTGCTCTGCATATGAATATTTGCTTCATGACCTACATATATAAATACAAACACACAGTACAGCACAGCATGATATGATACAACTAAACTATATTCTGTCTAATAACACCCAGATCCATCATACAGAACAGCCCAGGAGCATCAATGATTCAATACAACTAAACCATATTCTGTAGAACAAAACCCAGAGCGATCTATTACATCAGTATGGACCCAGGAAGACAGACTATGATGAAAGCTGTCCAAAGGCTGACAGAATATCGCCTGGGGGAGGAGGACGAAGACGGGGAGGTGGAGGAGCAGAAAGACGGGTGATATTACAGATGGGAGGGAGATGAGATAAAAAAAGAGACGTCTGAGAGAACTACAGTCGTGGTCAAAGGTTTTGAGAATGAAACGTGAAAGTATTGTAACTCCACTAAAGTTGCTGCATCAGTGTTCTTAGATCTTTTTGTCAGTAGTTACTATGGTATACTGAAGTATAATTACAAGAATTCCATAAGTGTCAAAGGGTTTTATTGACAACTACATTAAGTTTATGCAAACAGTGAATATTTGCAGTGTTGACCCTTCTTTTTCAAGACCTCTGCAATCTGCCCTGACATGCTGTCAATTAACTTCTGGGCAACATCCTGACTGATGGCAGCCCATTCTTGCATGATCAATGCTTGGAGTTTGTCAGAATTTATCGTTTTTTGTTTGTCCACCTACCCCTTTAGGATCGACCATAAGTTCTGAATGGGATTAAGGTCTGGGGAGTTTCTTGGCCATAGAACCAATATTTTGATGTTTTGTTCCCCGAGCCACTAAGTTATCACTTTTCACCTTATGGTGCTCCATAATGCTGGAAAACGCATTGGTCTTCACCAAACTGTTCATGGGTGGTGGGGAGAAATTGCTCTTGGAGGATGTGTTGGTACCATACTTTATTCATGGCTGTGTTCTAAGGCAAAATTGTGAGTGAGCCCACTCCCTTGGCTGAGAAGCAACCCCACACATGAATGGTCTCAGGATGCTTTATTGTTGACATGACACAGGACTGATGGTAGCATTCACCTTGTCTCCGGATTGCCCAAACAATTGGAAAGAGGATTCATCAGAGAAAAGACTTTACCCCAGCTCTAAGCAGTCCAATCGCTGTACCTTTTGCAGAATATCAGTCTGTCCCTGATGTTTTTCCTGGAGAGAATTGACACTGTTACAGAGGTAACCAAGTCATCACTGTTACAGAGGTAACCAAGTCATCACTGGACTTGGTTACCTCTGTAACAGTGATGACTTTTACAGAGGTAACCTAGTCACCACTGTTAAAGATAACCTGGTCACCACTGTTATAGAGGTAATCTCTAACAGTTGTGACTAGGTTACCTCTATCAGTGGTGACTAGGTTACCTCCTGAACAGTGATGACTTGGTTACATCTGTAACTGTGATGACTAGATTACCTCTGTAACAGTGTTGACTTGGTTACCTCGGTAACTGTGATGACTAGATTACCTCTGTAACAGTGATGACTTGGTTACCTCTGTAACAGTCATGACCAGGTTACCTCTGTAACAGTGGTAACCTAGTAATCACTGTTACAGAAGTAACCTGGTCATCACGGTTACAGAGGTAACCTGTTCATCACTGTTACAGAGGTAACCTGGTAATCACTGTTACAGAGGTAACCTGTTCATCACTGTTACAGAGGTAACCTGGTCACCACTATTACAGATGTAATCTAGTCATCACAGTTATAGAGGTAACCTAGTCGTCACTGTTACAGAGGTAATCTAGTCACCACTGTTACAGAGGTAACCTGGTCATCACTGTTACAGAGGTAACCTAGTCATCACTGTTACAGAGGTAACCAAGTCATCACTGTTACAGAGGTAATCTAGTCACACAGTTATATAGGTAACCTAGTCATTACTGTTACAGAGGTAATCTAGTCACCACTGTTACAGAAGTAACCTGGTCACCACTATTACTGATGTAATCCAGTCATCACAGTTATAGAGGTAACCTAGTTGTCACTGTTACAGAGGTAATATAGTCACCACTGTTACAGAGGTAACCTAGTCATCACTGTTACAGAAGTAACCAAGTCATCACTGTTACAGAGGTAATCTAGTCATCACAGTTATAGAGGTAACCTAGTTGTCACTGTTACAGAGGTAATCTAGTCACCACTGTTACAGAGGTAACCTGGTCATCACTGTTACAGAGGTAACCTGGTCATCACTGTTACAGAGTTAACCTAGTCATCACTGTTACAGAGGTAATCTAGTCATCACAGTTATATAGGTAACCTAGTCATTACTGTTACAGAGGTAATCTAGTCACCACTGTTACAGAGGTAACCTGGTCACCACTATTACAGATGTAATCCAGTCATCACAGTTATAGAGGTAACCTAGTTGTCACTGTTACAGAGGTAATATAGTCACCACTGTTACAGAGGTAACCTGGTCATCACTGTTACAGAGGTAACCTGGTCATCACTGTTACAGAGGTAACCTAGTCATCACTGTTACAGAGGTAACAAAGTCATCACTGTTACAGAGGTAATCTAGTCACCACTGTTACAGAGGTAACCAAGTCATCACTGTTACAGAGGTAATCTAGTCATCACAGTTATAGAGGTAACAAAGTCGTCACTGTTACAGAGGTAATCTAGTCACCACTGTTACAGAGGTAACCTGGTCATCACTGTTACAGAGGTAACCTGGTCATCACTGTTACAGAGGTAACCTAGTCATCACTGTTACAGAGGTAACCCAAAAATACTTTTTTCCAATAGACCTTCATTGCAAAAGAAACCTCTATATTTCAGCTGATAATTTTTTTGGGGGTACATCAACTTACGAGCCCGAACACTTAAAGGGTCCTTGTTTAAAATGTCAGGTTTTAAACATTTTTTTTTACATTCACTAGTAGCCGATTTCAGAGTTATTAAACTAGGCATGATGAACGTGCAGTGTTGCTACCGGTTCCAACGACAACACAAACAAACTGTTGCTAGTGCGCATGTCCTTTGGGCCAATGCTACCGGTTGCAACGACAACAGAAACAAACTGTTGCTAGTGCGCATGTCCGTTGGGCCAATGCTACCGGTTGCTACGACAACACAAACAAACTGTTGCTAGTGTGCATGTCCGTTGGGCCACACAATGCGAAAGATCCGGGAATTTTCAACCTCCATGGTTGCTTTATGCGCTTTTGAGCAACTGTCTTTGGAATGAATGGGGCTTCAGGCTGAAGGCTCCATCCAGTTCTCTTACTATATCCATGATTAACACCTCCAAAGAAATGATGTATCTGCCCTCTACACATTTAACCTACAGGCTTAGTTAGATCATCCACAGCTCACCAAAAAAGCCCAAGCAAGCAAGTTGAAAACCGTGTTGTCTTGCTGGTTAACAACACAGTTAACACTATTTGCTCCCGTAGTATTGCCTGCTTAATTACTACCATGTAAATATCTAGTAAAGACATCAACCACATATATTTGTCCTTGTCCCTTAATGGGAATTAATTAAAGTTAATTAGTATACCAAGTAGATTCAAACCATCAGGAGTCTGAACAACGTGAGAAGTGGGAGGCCTGATGGAGCAGAGAAAGGAGGAAGAAGGGGTGTGTCTGCACTGGGCAGATCTGTGATTGGATGATTGGTGTCGATGGGGCCAAAGTTAGATGAACAGTGAAGTATGATGAACAATGAGTGTACCTTAAAGTACACTCATGCAGTTTAAGGTTCAACCTTTACGGCTGGTCATTATTAAATTCACCTAAATTCAGTCCTGTTTTTAATCAATTAAACCAAACAATTCGACATACTTTAAATACATTTTCCTCTCAATCACAAAAATGGATAACATGGTATTGATGCTGTGTTCAGTGTGAAATCTGCATGATGAGAGTCCTGATGCTGGAGAGGAAACAGACAAGGCTCATCCTTCTCTCTCTTTCCCAGTCTACCATGCCCCTTTGCCTGTTTACCCTTCCTTTGTTTTCCTCTGTTTAATTTTCCCTCTTTTCCTAGTTCTCCTCAGGCTCTCCCAGAGCCCCACACTCCCTGAACACAAGGAGCCACCAAACCCACCAATTAGTTAATTCCCCTCTTTCCTGGTGTGAAACCTTTCAAACTCCTGTCTCATCTCTGCTTCCTGTCTGTTGAAATTAAAATAAGCTGTGTGGAAAGAGAGTGAGACAGATTTGATTTTGATGCTGTTAGCCACAGGGCGCTAGCGACTATCGCGCCACTGTCTCCACTCATACAGACCAGCAGAGCCAGTGATTGAGAGCAGAGAAATGGATGAACACAGTAACAGCCTTTGATTGGATCAGAGGGCCTGCTGATTATGGGAATATTTGACTGTTAGACAGATCCATATCTTGTGACTGACACAGAAAATAAACAATGATATGACTCTTTTACTAATTGAGTGGGAGGGTCCTGTAGGTTTCAAGCTGATAGCTGATTGACATCTTATTGGCTGACTAGCCTGATGATTAACAGCTGTGTGTGAGGAGTGCGTGAGCAAAGAATAAAAAATCAACCACCTGTTATTAGACACTCAGAGGAAGAGTAGGAGTCATAACTCAAGCAAAAATCCCTAAAATAACTTGGCACACCACCAAGTAATCTGTTCTTGTACAGAGGCAAGGAGAGTGTTGTATAAGCCAAGACAATAAATGTATGGCTTTTTTACTTTTTTACCTAAATTAAGTTTGGTAATGCTTAGATTTGTACACGTTTACTGATAGATACAAATGTAATGCACAAGACCTTCTGGCAACTTTGAGAAAAACATATTGGAGTTGCCCCTGCTGTTATTGGTTTGCATGGTGCATTCTGGATAATTTGGGCACAATTTCGGTTGTTCTGCTGCATCACGCAGTTGTTTTGTATACCTGAAAACATTGGTCGATAGTATGTTACCATTTATTAAGCAGTGTTTTGTCAATGTCACAGCGCTGCAGTGAGGAGATAGGCAGGAGGAACTTGAGAAAGAAGTAATTTAATGAAATGATATACACATACAATAGAAAACTGATTTTGAGGATTGAAAATCAAATATCACAAATATCTCACTCAGGGACAAACCGCCAGTAAACAAACAAAACTGGCTAAACAATAGAACTACACAGCAATGAAACATGTAACGGGAGACAATGATCGACAAGGAATTAACAAACAGATGGACTTACATACATATACTAATGACTACCATCTGTGAATGGTTGAAAAACAATTAAGACAATCCATTGATGAATGATGATGTAATGGTTAAGTGTCCGGGAAAAACAGGAAATGAGGAACAAAATTAGTGAATGATCACGATCTATCCTTGTGACAATGGTGTGACAATCATTAAAACTATGGGCCCTATTTTACACCCAGCGCAATTGACTTTTTACACAAATGCATGTATCATTCCTATCTTGCACCCGATGCATAGGGGACTTTTCCCTCCACAGACGAGCATTGGTAAATTAGGGAATGAACTTGCGTTAGTTGGGCGGTTCAGCGAAAAGAAGAGGCGTGTTCCAGCGCAAAAGTTCCCTGGTGCTATCTTGCAGTTCCCGAAAACAATTCCACCAGGAAAAACCTGGTTAAACGTCAGTGGCATGTTATTCAGATATGGAATCCCCCCTTGGATGGGTGGCTGTGAAGGGGACAACTCTATCCATTAATGGCTGATGATGACACTATTTGATGCCAGCAACAGTGCGTGAAATGCTGTTCGAAAAACACACTTAAACACGCAGTGTAGCCTAACTGAATGAACATTTGGCACACTGAAAATGCACGTCAGGTGTTTGGATAGGACAGGAGGCACTTTACACTACTCAAGTCGCAGCATTCTTTGTGGCTTGTTGTATTTTACACAACATGTCCATGAATCATGGATGTGTTGATGACATAAATGAGGAAATATTAGAGGAATTAAGGAGACGTGATGTTAAAATGCATTTGCCATTGCCACTTAACTCAAATGCCCCAGCAGCAGAATGGGAGAGGAGAGCGTATTTGACAGAAGAGTGAGGTAAGCAAAGTAATTTTGGTCTAATGTTAGACACATTGCAAAAATATTACCAAGCATTCATAAGCTCGTGATTCAGTGAGAGTCAGCCCAAAACATCGGAAAGTATGTCTTGTGATATTTATTTATTTTTTCAAAGAAACATTAATAGCAATCCACCGTTCTAATAGCAATCCGCCATGGATCAAGCGTGCCTGCTCTTAAAGGGAATGTGAGATGATCCTCTGATTGGTTAATTGGATGTTACGCCGGAACCACACCTATGACTAATGAAGCTACTTCAGACCTACCCATTTTAGAATTGCGTCAGGCGCAAGAGTCATTAATCCCGCCTGTAAAATAGCAAAAGCGCCCAGGATCCTCCCACAATGACACTTGCGTTTTGTGTTTGATACTTGCATTTCAGATCGTTAAAAAAGGGCCCTATATCTTCGATTTGATAATGACTTCTATTGATAGGTATACATAAATTGTTGAATTTACAGGTGGTGAAGAGACATAACTCTGTGGAGGGGTCTTTAGGCAAACTAATAGTGAAATACCAACCTGATCTCACAGAATTCTGTGAAATGAACACGGACCAAAATTTGTGGTAGTTTCAAGGAATGGCAGAAAAAGAAACCTTTCCAGTTTACATTGCCTGTCTCCTATAGTTAATGATGTGTGTACTGTACTAAATTGTTTTGATAAGGACATGATGTCGACACAATGTGTTGCTAAACGGTTGTGATAAAAACAGTTGTAGTGTCTATTTGTCATTGAAGATTAAACACGTTTTGTAGTGCATCCATAGATGGCCCCTTCTCTGACATTCTAGGCTATGATAGAGCATTCTGTACTATCATGTAGCCTATCATTCCATCATTCTTGCATGTGTACATAGAAATGTTGTCAAAATGTATGAGTTTGTGTGTGTGTGTGTGTGTGTGTGTGTGTGTGTGTGTGTGTGTGTGTGTGTGTGTGTGTGTGTGTGTGTGTGTGTGTGTGTGTGTCTGTCTGTCTGTCTGTCTGTCTGTCTGTCTGTCTGTCTGTCTGTCTGTCTGTCTGTCTGTCTGTCTGTCTGTCTGTGTCTGTGAAAGACAAAGAGTTTTTTGCCATGAGGTCATTTGTGTAGGTACTATAGTGTATGGCAGGCGATAGTAACTTGGTATCTCGGATGTAGTGCAGATGGTTAAGTGGTTAGTGAGTCAAAAAGTAGTAATTTGCACATTAACATGTTCATCATGTTACCTATCCTAGTGTCATTTCTCTTGTACTGCCACTTTATATTCCAATAATCTACCTCTCTATTTTAGACCATATTTGCACAGTATTTTATCTAACCTAATACCGTTTATATGTGTACCTGTATTCCTGAATGTTTTTACTTTATGTGTAACTTAATGTCGCCTTGCATGTTGCACCTTGTTTGGCCAGGTCGCGATTGCAAGTGAGAACTTGTTCTCAATCGATTAACCTGGTTAAATAAGGTGAAATAAAAAAAAATCATTATGAGTTAATCATCTAGCAACAAATTAATATTGTCTTGCTTAATGTACAAATTAAATGGGCCGCCACTGGTCCCCATCCTTCCAACCTGCAAAATCTATGCTATTTACACTCTGCTACGTCATCATGCAATTCCGTGAAATTGCCACAGATTTTGAAGTTAAGGGTCTGTGTTTCTTTCATGGAATTTTCTGCGATTCTTTGAAACTGATACAGATTTTGAAGTCAAGGTTCCGTGTTAATTTCACGGATTTCTGTGAGATCACGTTGTGACATACTCTCATAACTGACATATATTCAGCTAATTAGTGCTCTAACTAACATATAGTGGTGGAGGGTTCCCATTTCAACACAACTGAATGATTTTCCTAGAACAGTTTCATGTGAATTAGATGAGATTTTTGATTAGCAGGTTAAAAGAGAGTGAAAATAAAGAGATGACAATGGTCCATGTTCATGTAAGCTGTTAAAGATGTAGTATTAAACAGACATAGTTAACACTGGACCAACAGAAGGCTGGCCCATCAAGCCTGTCATAACATTGACAATGGTACGTGTCCTCTGAAGGCTGGCCCATCAAGCCTGTCCTAATGTTGTCAACCGCACGTGTCCTTTGAAGACTGGCGCATCAAGCCTGTCCTAATGTTGTCAACCGCACATGTCCTTTGAAGACTGGCGCATCAAGCCTGTCCTAATGTTGTCAACGGCACATGTCCTTTGAAGGCTGGCGCATCAAGCCTGTCCTAACGTTGATGACAGCCATGTCCTCTGAAGGCTGGCCCATGAAGCTTGTCCTAAAGTTGACAATGAAATGTGTCCTCTGAATGCTGGTCCATCAATCATGTCCTAATGTTAAAAATGACATGTGTCCTATGATAGCTGGCCCATTAAGCCAGTCCTAATTTTCCTATATGTTTCATGTGAAATTCCTATTCCTATATGTTTCATGTGAAATAGATGAGAATATATTATTAGACAGACATAGTTAACACTGACCAACAGAAGGCTGGCCCATCAAGCCTGTCCTAATGTTGACAATAGTATGTGTCCTCTGAAGGCTGGCCCATCAAGCCT
>JACXGM010039711.1:0-10509 GCA_016801145.1 Umbra pygmaea
TCTAGTTCCGTTTGAAGGCTATTTAATTTGTCATGTTCTTCCTCAGATAAATCAACTTTACATAATTTGTTTATTTCACTAATTAAATTATGTTGTTTATACTTTTTAATTTTAGTAAGATGTTTACTAATTTTAATAGCAGACTCTTTAGATTTAAACTTAAACCACTCCCATTTGCTCAAATGTGACAATTCCATTTCAGAAATTTCTTGAACCAAATTCTTAACTTTGTGCAATAATAAGAATTTTCCAGAAGACTGCTGTTGAATTTCCATACACTGTTAAGGTTAGACTCAGATCGAATAGACTGAAGGGACAATGTAATTAAACAATGGTCAGTTAAAGGTGAAGCTGAGATTTCACATTTAGAAACCTCATCAACCAGGTCACTTGAGATTAACCAGTAATCTATCCTTGAGCACTGACCATTATTAGCTGAATTAAACCAGGTGTACTGAGCAGCACCAGGATTTTTCATTCTCCAGCAATCAATCAAACTTAACTTGGAGATAAAATCGACCAAGAAATCCTCATAAAAATGACATTGCCTCTTAGATGGGAGACGATCTAACCACTGATGAGGGGCCAAATTAAAATCTCCTCCCATTATGATTTTATCAGTTGTATATATTATCTTCCAATCCTCAAGCAACCTGCCTAAAGAAGAAAATACATTTTTGTTTGCTGTTTTCTGATTATAACCATAAACACATACCAATATATAATTGACATTATTAAACTCTATCGCAATCATCAGCCAGTGACCCTGAGTATCACTTATGTGGTTAACTATATTCCCAGAAAACCTGTTAAACAAAATCATCACTCTCCCTGAATGAGATGTTCCATGACTGAAGTACACAGGGTCCCCCCATTGCTGTTTCCAAAAAATGGTGTCAGTCTCCCCTGAATGAGTTTCTTGTAAAAATATACAATTTGCCTTTTGCTCCTTACAAAAAAGAAAAGTTGCCTTACGCTTCACACTATTTTTTAACCCCCTAGCATTCAATGAAATAAGCGATAACATTAACCAAATCGAACTTCCTACAAAAATGCGCAAAGAACGTGATGCGCAGGAATGAGTAGCTGTCCTAAAACTACAAAACAGTTATTAGTGCAACAACCTTCAGCAAAATTACACAATATAAACATTAAATATAACCATTATACCTTTACAAAGGACAATGAAAACCCCTTTTAACATAGTTCAAGAAGGGTCCACCCGTATGTTGTCAATTAGCGCGTAGCCTTCCTTCAAAAAAGCACGTTTTCCCTTTTCTCCTGGCTTCCTGCACTAGCGGCCACAGTTTAGTACGAGCCTCCCTATCTTCTTTGGAGAAGTCTTCCCTGAAGCGGATGTGCATCTCACTGCATACTCTTGCTTCTCTCGATGTCTTCCAGACGTCATCTCGTACATTTCTCATGCCAAACTGGATGATAACCGCTCGCGGTGCGTTGTGTGAAGTAGCAGCATCGCTTCTTTTTCCCAGTCGGTGGACAGTATCCACTGTCTCCCGCAGACGGTCCACAGAGAGAGGCACCACTCTGGTGAGGATTCCGATGACAGTTTCCCTTGTGTTCTCTCCATCTTTTTCAGGGAGTCCAGTCAGTCTTAAATTCCACCTCCTTTTGTATCGGGCTTGTTCCTCACAAGCAATTTTAAGGGAGCTGTTTTCCTTTTGGAGATTACTGACTGTTTTTCGAAGTACAGCTATATCGTCTTTATTTTCTTTGATGGCTGTTGTATTGGCTTCAATGCGTTTTTCAAAGTTTTTTAACAGCTCAGTCTGTTCGTCCATCTTTTTGGTAAGGACTTGAATAGCTTGTAGTATGGCTTCGCTGGCATTTCCTTCACCCCTATCACTCCAACGTTTCATCTTTTTAGGGTTTGGGCTCTTAGTAGGCGTGTGACTCAAGTTTCTTCTGCTTTCTTTAGGATTAGTGACCAACTCCATTTCTGCAATGTCGCTATCATCACACGCCTCACGGAGAGCTGAGACATAGTCTGTCATGCTAGCAGCGTTTCATGCTTACTCACACAAAGTGTTGAAACAAAAATAAGAAGGGCAAAAGCTGTAACAGGCGTTTATGTTGTGTTACGGAAACAGAAAAAGGATTGTTGCACGCATATGCTCACAATTCAAGGACTAAAACGTGTTTTTATGCAGAGCCTGCAGAAATGCTGCTTCTCACTCCGCCATCTTGGATCCTCCCCAGCGAGAATACATCTGAACTGCTATTGGTAGTTATTGTCCACATTATCTGACACTGACAATCTTATTTGACCTATTTCAATTCAGCAGAGTGTGTCTAAGCCACAGACAGGTGAAGGTCAGAGGGATGTGAGGGACAGTAGGGTGGATGTAGAGGTGTGTGGGAAAAGAGATATGTTAGAATAGTACTCTAAACCTGTTGCTTTTCTAACTGAATGTTTCTTTGCAGTGCTGTCAGTGACATTTAAATTGGTATAAAATATGTGTGGAGGTATGCCTGTGCAACAAGACAACTTAACAACTGCAATTTAATGTAATTTTAATATTTCTGATAATATCTGAGTAGGCCTATGTGTTATGTTTCACTGCTATGTGCTTTGAGATATTTGTGCCAATATGCTGTCTGATAGAAATGCCTGGGCTGAACGCCAACTGAGCCTCACTGCTGAGAATGAGCCTCTGTCAACCGACCCTGCTACCTGGCCTTCACATCTGACTGACAGGATTCGGACTGAGCTGGTTCGCAGAAAAACAAGTGGGGGCGGGGGGGGGGGGCGCTCGAAGGACAGAGGATCATTGTAACGCTGTATAAAGCACTATATTGTTGTACATTATAAGTGATTATGATTATACTTATAATGCAATATGAATAGTTGTATACAGGATCATGAGTATTCATGAGTCTTTATGAGTGTCTTTAACTATGCTTATAATGCATTATTACTACATAATATGAGTACATGTATAAGTAAGCATTAACACACTCCAGACTGTGCATTGCCAGGGAATAACCGCACACCTCATCAGTGTAGAAAGCTTTCACTGCGGAGGTGTGCGGTTATTCCCTGGCAACGTACAGTCTGGAGTGTGTTAATGCGCTTATAAAACGGTTGCCAACATTTTATCTGTAAAAATTAATGTTTAAATTAGTATTTTTAGCGAAAGAAAATGGTCACGAGGCATGCGGTTATCGTGAAACATTAACGTACCCCCCACCACTCCTTTTACTGTTGCCATGTTACTACGCCACAAATCAAGTATAGTTCCTATAAAACGGATCATTTAGATCGTTTATAACAATGTCTGAACACTTATGTACAGTTTAATTTAATTTAAATGGCATTCGTTAGCCAGTTTGCTTTAGTGATGCATTTTTTATGCTATACAAATGTTTAGGTGATACAGACCTTACTGTCAACATCAATCAGCCTGCTATAGCTACTGTACTGACGACACTATAGTTAACACAGTCAAGCCAACGCATTGCAAGCGTGTTTCTTTGAATTTTGTTTCTGGACATTTATATACATCCATCAAAAGCCACGTTGTGCAATCTTGTCTGGAAACGAAACGTTATGAATACGGACTTCCATGTATTATGCAGGTGCTGTCATTAACAGGCTATAATTAATAAAACTATTAATTAATATTCGTTCCCGGTTATTAGATAGTAAAATAGCCTACTTTAGTATTTGTACTAACTGCTGTACTGCAGTTACGTTGAAGTCTTAAGTATTTGACCAACTGGTAGCCTATATTTTACGAGGTCAAGGATTATTAACTGTCTGTGCGTAAAAGGTTATACTCTGCGGCCTGAAGTAGCTAGATGGTAGTTTCCAAAATATCAATGTATTTATAAATGGTCAAATCTAAAAATTCGATCCTTTCTAGATATCTCTCTGCTGTCAATTTTAAATTTGGATCTTATGAGTTAAAAGAGAACAACTGCTAGGGTAATATCTGTTCCATTCCATAGGATATCATCTTTTCCAAAGAACAACCTGACGGTAATATTGATTTTTTTAAACATCATAAATATATCTTCCAGTGCCCCCTGAATAGATTGGCATAGTTTGGGCAAAATCAGGACCAATCGCCATAATCATGAAAAAGCCTAAATTAATTAATTAAGCATGTGAATAGCTATAGGTAAATGCAAAAACTAATTTCTACTAGTTAATAAAATGTTTGGATATGTGGTTTAAACACCTTTCTGTACATTACCTTGGAAAAATTTACTCATTGTGACATCCACAATAAGGTTTGCGTCGGATTTTATTCCTAAATCTTTTAGCCTATAAACTGTTCACTTGACACAGTCGTCTGCTGTCAAATTGCGGGATTCATTTCAGTCGCATTGCACTTGAACATAATAGCGTTCGTCATCAGAAAAATGCAGTTAATTAAATTTTACAAATAATGTAATAGCACACATAAAATGTGTTATTAATATTAGGATGATTTCAACGACAGAGGGATAGAGATAATTTAATTTGCTAACAATGTGTAGGAAAACAATTGTAGGCTATATGCCTCAACAATTTACAGAAAATATATATAAAACATAGGCAGAACAATAATTTCAGGCAACTTGTAAGTCTTATTCAAATAACTGTTTTCATAGAGAAGTAGCCTATCTTAATTTCACCGGTAGAACGGGTAGTCTATCGTAATTCCTCCTTTTTTTATAATAAAGATGTCAACTGAAGGCTATTTCTTGATATTTTAAAATATGAAGAAAGGCGTCTAGGGTTAGATGGATTAACCCAACCCGTGATATGGGGAAAACTCAGTGTGTGTAATGTCAGTGGTAAGTCAGACAGGCTAACGAGCAGCCACCGGTGTATTGACCGGTATTGACAATGACAGCCACTAGCTAGCTATCGCTTCGTCACGAAAACACACTTTATTACAAAAAAGATTAGATTACTTCAAACCTGTGGCTGGTTAGCATGTCTACATCAGTGACAAACTTTTTGTGGTAATTGAATGATAAAATCGTTTTTATTTTTTAGAGATGGTCTTATTTGGAAGTTGGTGTTGAGATTTGAAGCGAGTGGAATTGTCCGCCATGTTTTTTATTTTGTTCAGCTCCTCAGGGGGGCGTAGTGATACGTTTCGATTACATACTAAGTACTTCAGTGAAAAGGCAACATTCTACAGTGCAGATATCAGGGAATTGTCATAGGCTTGGAATGCAATTTTAGCCAATCAAATTGCAGATATCACCAGACCCGTTTTATAATGCTTTATAATGCATTATGCATATGGGCGTTAAATAAAGTGTTACCCTTTTTTAAATCAGTACAGAAACAAGTGCATGTTAATTTTCAAGTTGAACATATGTTTCAGCAGTTTTAACATTGTTGAATATACCATATTTGTACTAATAACAATAGAATACATTTTTTAATTAGATTTTTTTTACAGATCTTCCTCCTTTTCCAATTCCTACTAACCCTGCCTTGTCATCAGCTCCGCAAGTCCTTGGACAGATCTGTGGGACGGTGAGTGGCGCACACATTGTTCATCCAACCACATGATTCCCGAGCCACCATTTTTTTTGTACTGCGAATCCAACACGGAGGCCTTTAGTCGGATCATGTATGGGATGATTACATTCACCGACTATACTTCTGCAATTTAATTTACAGGTGCTCGATTTGAACAGAATGAGTCGCTGGAGAGTGACGTGGCCCAATAGATAACCTAACTTCTGTAACCGATGCCAATTTGCACTGCCTTGTGCAGGATGTCTGGGGAAAGTCTTAGAACCCATAGTCAAGCTGTGTCTATCATAACGTAGACTGTCCTGCAATGCAGTGACTTGGCCACACGAACCCCCTTAGAAATAGCAAGTTAAAAAACATTTGAATTATTTTTTTATGTTGCACAAACCACCTATGATGTTTTTATGTGAAAATACTTACTCATTAACTATTTTACTTAAACAAATTATTTATTGAGAAATAAGTGTGCATATTGTTTTATTTTCAAAGATCTCTGTCCGCGAATAGTGAACATATATGACATGGCTGCCCAACCCTGTTCTTGGAGATCTATCAAACCTGAATGATTTATTGCCCCCCCATAAACCCTGCCCCCCTTCCTGTCCCCACTTCCGCCCCCACCCCCCTTCCTGTCCCCTCCCCCTTCCTGCCCTAACCCTGTCCCCCCACCCCCTGTCCCCCCTTCCTGACCACTACCCCTGTCCCCCACTGACATTCTTCCTCAAAGCTAAGCTATGGCTCTTTCTGAGTTCTCACATTCCCCTCTCAAAAACAGTGTTTCAAGGTATCCCATTTTTATATCCCTAATAAATTGTGTCTCTCTATGGTACAAGCTAATTTAGCTGTGTGATTGATCTTGCTTCAATGTTAAACATTTTCTGTCATGGGTCTTTTCAAGGGTGTATAAGATCATTTGTGAGATTTTCTAAAAATATTTTTTATTGTTTTCTAAAAGTGAAACAAAATGCCCAAATGTTTTGCCTCTAAATGGCAGAGTTGTCTCTCAGAGTTCTCCAACCCACAAAGGTTTCCCCACAGACTCAAAGTTACCTATTCTGTTTGGGGGCAGGTTATAAAATGTATATGAAGCCCCTTTCCTGTATCAGGTTAAAAACAAATTTAGTTTTTACAGAGCTTGATTCAATGTTTGTCTAAACAGTTCCCTAAGACCTAAAGTTCAGTGTTTTACGAGGTGTTGTCAAAAGCACAGGCCTTTAGTTCAATGGGGCCATAAAACCATTTGCTTAGACATCCAAATTGAATGTTGACTCTAAGTCATCTTTTTTTTATTAAGTAAAACCAGTAGTTGTTCATTCTCCCACAGAATTATTCAACAGTCAGTCTAAGCTGCTACATCATTTTAGATTTATGTAGAACATAATGTTCATAAAACATTCTGTTGTATAGGCAAATAACATAGATTCAACCTGAATAAGTTTGTGTAAATGTGTCAGCACAAACCACAGCACAATTTTGTATGAGAGTTTCTGTCAGGGCATTCAAATGAATCATTATTTAAAATACAAATAGCCTGTTACATTGTGTGTGTTGTTTGGGTTTAATTCTTTACATTTCAAATTCCGAGGTGAGCTTTACATTTTTTAAGTTTCAAATCATTAATATACTGGTTTTCTTGTTTTTCATGTTTTTCTGTTTTATGAATACAAATTATTTCTGCAATGTTACCTTTGAATTTGTGAAACGAGCAGTTTGGGTAGTTTGATTTGTAATCACAGGATCTAGAAATGTCAGTAGGTCCTTTTACAAAACAAATATTGAAAAAATAGCCAAGCAACAGCTTACTTATGACAAGTGCATACCGATTTATTTAAATAAATTTCCAGCTTATACACTCTGTTCTTGATTCTAAAATAAATAAAAAATCAGTGTAAATCCAAACTAGTATTGTCAATTGTTTAAACCTGTTACATATTTTTTAAGACATCATTTGTAGAAATTTTATAATTTTAACTTGTCAGATCAGACAAAATCTACAAAATTCAGCCTAAAAATTCATACCTTAAGTTAAACTCTTGTTACACTGGACCTGAGGCAAGGACAAACACATGGTTGATATTTTTTAAAGAAAAGACTTTGAAATTTTTGTATATGTAAAATTAATTTCAAATAAATATACACAGTGAATATGGCACAAGATGAAATAAAGAAAATACATAATTATTTTCTGTTTTTATTTTTCAACATCCTCTTTGAAAGAAACCTACAAAGCCATAAATTGAGATAGGATGCTGGATCCAATTCAAATCATGTTGCTAAGGGGCTGGACACATCTCTGTTTAATCAGGATGACGTATATGCCGATATTGCTAAAATTTTGGACACTTTTTACATCCGTCTTTTGTTCAGAAGTGCAGGCCAAACACTAGGTTTTTCATTTTTTTATGAATACATTCAGTAACGGTCCGGTAAGAAAATTCAATATTCACATTCAAGAGGGATTTTACCTGGGAAAACTATGCTTTGTCATTACTGGGACTCTTTGATGACCAAAAAGAAGGATTTTATGACCGTAAGTAAAATATTTTGTACTAAAGTTTAACATAAGTGAGGTGTGCTAACCTATATTTTCTAAGTAAAATGTAATTGTTTTCAAGATGGATGCCGGACATTAAGTACTCTAACGTTGCGAATTTTATAGCTACACTAAAACCGAGATATTTGCTAGAATCCCAAGATTCTAAGCTTTAAGAAAAAATAAGACTTTTATATATAACCTAATGAGCGTGGTAGTTCTCTTTCTAGTTGGCATTTTGATACTGTTTGCGATATGTGTAGTTGAAACTCGCAGTCATAACATTGTGCATTTTACAGCTATACCAAAACCGAGATTTCGACTAGAACCCCAACATTCTAAGCTTTAAGGAGATATAAGACTTGTATTTTTAACCTAAAAAATGAGGCTGCTAGCCGTGTTTTCCTTTTGCCATTCGATTTCATTTGAGGTACAAAAACGGCTAGCTGAGTAAACAAGCTAACAGCTTTTGGTACTGGCTGTTTACGTCACATTATGATTAATAATTATCTCGTTTTCATAGATATTGAAAACTGAGATATTTGCTTGAACCCCAACATTCTCTGCTTTAAGGACATATGAGACATGTATTTATAATATATATATATATGTATATATTTATACATAATTTATAAAATTTTAAATATTGCATTTGTGAGCTTTGATTTTATTCCTTAATGTATTTTCTATTAAGTGAAAACAAAAAAACTTTTTTTAAAGACGTGTAGCTGACATTAAGTAGTCGTAACGTTGTGAATTTTATAGCTACACTAAAACCGATATATTTGCTAGAATCCCAAGATTCTAAGCTTTAAGGACATATAAGACATGTATATATAACCCAATAATTGACGGTGTTAGCCTTGTTTCTAGTTTGACATTCCATTTAATTTGAGGCACATGTGTACAAGGCACGTAGCTCACATTATGAGGGGAACTTATTATTTTTGTTATTGCTACTGTAAAATGGTGACATTTGCTACATTCCTGAGTGTCTAAGCTTTCTGTAGATATATAACATGTATATATAACTTAGAAATAGGACTTGTGAACTGTGATTGTTTTGGACTAATGAACTAGTTTTTGGGGGAGCGTGAGGCTTAAGAGGTTAAAATCTATGGTTAAATACATAGGTTCTGGATTTTTGGGGCCTGGTGAAATTAATAAAAATGGCTGAGCCATTTGACAGAGACACACAAACACAGATTGTGAACCCCCTACACACACACACAGAGGGCTGGCCTTAGAGAGGTAGGACCTTACACTATTTTTTTTCAAACGGGCCTATAGGATCGCTCGGACCCACTTGTCAAAATTTTTGACAGCTCAGTTTAGGGAGGGCTATAGCGTAGACCCATGCAGGAACTCCTTTTAAGGTCTTGAGAATATATACATCAATAGGAACGCGCAATGTGGGGGGTCAAGGGGAGGGGTGGACCAGGTGGTGGTCATTTGGGGGGGTCAGGGGACAGGGGCGGAAGTGGGGGACGGGAATAGGGTTGGGCAGCTCTGCTATAGGAGATGTAATAATAATGACCTATAAATAGTATATGTACTGCACACCAGAAAAAAACTGATTAAATGGTAAAAATAACCACTTCCAAACCAAAAAGCATAAATTATTAACTAATGTTTACTCTATGTGGTCCAGCATTAACAATAGTCACATAAACCTTTAAGTTAATTAAACAAACTGTCACGATTTACTAGGGTGGTGTTCAGTGAAGAGAAGGAGACCAGGCAGGAAGCAGAGTTCTGTGGGTTTTACTGGATCCAGTAGCTTGCAGTCTAACGATAGAGCTGCCAGTGATTCCTTACTTGCATAAATGGTAGAGAGATAGGAGAATGAAAAATGGATGAATATTACTAATACTATGCTCTTTAAAGCGGCATAAAACACGGAAGTAATAAACAGAGCTTACGCCTTGTCTCAACTATTTATACACATACTCTACTTACAACTTGACAATTGTGGAGAAGACCCGAACAGTAGAGAATGTTAAATCCATTTCGTACAGCAAGACAGGAACCAAACACAGCTATTAAACTCTAAACATCATAGAGCTACGAATCAATATTCCTGTTGCGCACAGGGAAGCGGGAATAAATAAAGGCACTGTCGTTGGACAGCATAGGTAGACCCACCGTCACGTAAACACCAAACGGAATCAATGCCCGACAGCTCTCTCCAGTTAAGCAGTCCTCTTATGCCGTAGCTCAAATACTTAAAGGGATACTTTACCGCTGGACAGTTAAATATATATTTTAAATGAATCTTTTGTGTATTAGAAATGTTATAAAGTTTATAAGTTGGTGCCTTCTGGTTCAAGAAAAGTCAGAAAATGTAGTTTGGGTTAATTTGGATGAAATACAACAACTCCCAGAATGCACTTGCTACAGTGCTCTACGAAGGACCTCCCAACCCACGCCTACCGGTTAGAGAGGGCAGGAGTCTTACACCCTTGCCCGACCT
>JACXGM010039712.1:0-10508 GCA_016801145.1 Umbra pygmaea
TCTATTGATAGATGTCACATCTGGTTTAGCATACCTCTCTATTGATAGATGTCACATCTGGTTTAGCATACCTCTCTATTGATAGATGCCACATCTGGTTTAGCATACCTCTCTATTGATAGATGCCACATCTGGTTTAGCATACCTCTCTATTGATAGATACCACATCTGGTTTAGCATACCTCTCTATTGATAGATGTCACATCTGGTTTAGCATACCTCTCTATTGATAGATGTCACATCTGGTTTAGCATACCTCTCTATTGATAGATGTCACATCTGGTTTAGCATACCTCTCTATTGATATATGTCACATCTGGTTTAGCATACCTCTCTATTGATAGATGCCACATCTGGTTTAGCATACCTCTCTATTGATAGACGCCACATCTGGTTTAGCTTACCTCTCTATTGATAGATGCCACATCTGGTTTAGCATACCTCTATAAAAAACTAAATTAGCCTATCAGCTTTGATATGATCCAATGTGGTAAATTGGAGGGTCTGTTGTCTGGAACTCTGACTATGTGAGAGCCACATGGTTCAATTCTTGGGTCAACCATTTTCTCTGTATATATATCAATGCTGTCACTCTTGCGTCTAGTGACATTTTTGTTAGTTTTTTTATGTGATTTTATTCCCCCCATGTTTCTCCTCTCCCAATTCCCTCTAATCCGGCCTTGTCAGCAGCTCCACAACTCTTTGTACTGATCTGTAGGATGGGGAAGGGGTGCACACATGGTTCATCCAACCACATGTCGCCCAGCCACTGATTCTTTTCGCACTGCAAGTCCAACACAAAAGACTTTGGTTGGCTAATGCACGGGATGATTATGTTTACCAACTATATTTCCGCGACAGAACACACAGGCGCCCAATCTGTACAAAAGGAGTCACTGGAGAGCAACGTGTCAGAATAGATAATCTGAGTTATCTAACCGAAATCCAAGGCAGTGCTATGCCAATTTGCGCTGCCTCATGCAGGAGGTCTGGGGAAAGTCAGAGTACCCATAGTCAGGCTCGAACCTGTGACTATCATGACGTAGAGCCCACTATGCCACCTTTACACAGATGACACCATTCAATATACATCTGGCCCTACATTGAACAAACCTCCAACACAGTTTGATGCCATAGAACACTCCTTCCTTGGCCTACAACTGCTCCTAAACTCTAGCAAAACAAAGTGTATCCTCTTCAACCAATCACTGCCGGCACCTATTGTACCAACCTGACTAGCATCACCCCTCTGGGCGGGTCTAAACTAGAATATGTTGACACGTAGAAATGCCTAGGTGTCTGTTCACACATGCTGCCTAACACGCCATTGTGAAAATGACCAACCTACCAATCCTAGACATGAGTGACAAAGAAATCTCTCAAACTGGAGGACTCCATCTTCTTCCTCACTGCTTTTAAAGTATGACTGTCAGAATTACTGTCCGACCACTGTACATGCTGACTCTCTTCACTCACTCACACATTGTCTATGCCTTAATCATGCCCCATGGTATATTTGCACACACTCATCCACACTATTAGTTATTCATTGTATGTTATTTGCACCATTATCATTTGTACTGTTAAGCTCAAATAAATATATAATTGTTACTGCCCAGTCACTTTTCATACCATCTCAAATTTATACTTAATTGCCATAACTTTTCTTACACTCTGACTATGGGTGGTACGGCTCACAAAATCCATTGTTCGGTTTGTATCACGGTTTTAGGGTCACGGTTTTCGGTTCTGTACGGTTCTTGTTGTTATTTTTTTTTTAATCTTAACACTCCAGAAATATACTTCAGCATATGATGTATAGCTTAATTAGCCACAATTTAGGATACAGTATTAAAAAATTGCTGTATCATGTAATCATGTGCGAACGGAATTTTGACTTGACTTTAAGCACATGATTGGGACCAACTCTGAGGACAGCTAGGTAAGATTTTCATACAGCAAAAGGGAAGACGTTGATGATTTCAACACGCTTTTAATTTATTTGGGAAAGAATTAGAGTGTATTTGCATTTACAGGAACTTGTGTGCCTTTTTAGCACATGAAGATTGAAATATTACAGAATAATAATTGAAATAATTTGCATTCATCAAACTGCCAACTTCAGTGTAACTCTTACAAAAATACACGTGACGTGACCTGCAGCACTCCGCACTCCACCTTTGAGGAGCGGTTGACTCGGCTCGCCGCCTCTCAAAATCTGACAAGAATCTTTTAAACTGACCTTTGTCAAGCTAAAATGAATAAAGATTCCGCAACTGTATGGCCTAGTTCTTGCTTAAAATTTTTTCAAGACACGTTTCGGTGTGAACAATTTTCGTAAAATATGATATTGTATTCAGAACGAGACAGCATTAGAGTCTCTTTTGAAATTGTCCAATCAGCTGCCATGTGTTGCATTTGTCACGCTCATCCCGCTCGTCATTTCTGGTAAGTGATTTAATATAGGTGTTGAAAGTGGACACAACGGCAGTAAGTGGTTTGTGCACAAGAGCAGTGTACCGACGAACTGTGCGACGCACACACGCTCCGAACCGAGACAAGCAAAACGACCGGTTCCAAAGTTTTTTTATTAATCGTACCACCCCTAACTCTGACTGCCTGCACCTTGTATTTTTATTTTTATTTCTTGTGTACTTCATATATATCTTTGTCTGTCACGCCTCTCCCAGCGCTCCCTGTTAATCAGCGCTCGTCCTCTCCAGAATTCTACAGCTCTCTCTCCTCCTCACTACACTCAGGCCCTAGTTGGGCGTGATTTCGCACATTTATGCACTCGGCACCCCTGTTTTGGTTCAGTCATTTAATGAGTATATAACCACTGTGGCCCTCATTTATGAAACGTGCGTACAGCCTAAAACAGGCGTACGACAGGTGTACGCCAATTTCTACGCAAAGCAAGGGATTTATCAATTTGAACGTGATCGTAGGCTGCGATAAAATCTCACGTCTGGTCTGACTTCGTGTACGCAAATTCTCTAGTGTGACTAGCGCTGTTCATGGTATAACCACCCGGTTCAGTGAATTGTTGAACCAGCAATCATTGATGAATGTGTCTGCATCGCAACTACCCCATATTGCAAATTACATTTCAGAATTACGAATTAATTATATACAGCACATTGCTATTATGTGGTTTATTTTTTCCCTTTCACTTCGGGGTGGCCTAGAACATGAGGGCAGAAATTAGGCAAACAAAAATTTCAATCAAATAATATATATATATTATTTAAACAAGCGCTTTGGCAATCCTGTAGTCGAAGCGATGGCAGATCTGGAGGACGTTAAGGACCTTAATTAATGCGCGCTCTCTACATTGGGACCTTTCAGTGAGAGATCAGGGACAGGTCTGGTATATCACAGCCAACAATAGTCGAAGTATCCCAGCAGTTTTGGCGTCTATGAAGTCCCTTTCTGGTATATTCAAACTATGATTAAAAGACAATTTTATGAGATTGCTGGGTTTCCAATTGGGGCGAATTGGGCGATTGATTGTACTGCGTCTATAGCCACCATCCATGAATGATAACGCATTTATCAATCGCAAAAACTTTAATTCAATCAACGTTCAGATCATATGATGCCAGGATGTTTGTTCTAAATGTTGTTAGCCCGGTGGCCGGGTGGGACACGCGTCTCTTTATTTTTCTAAACTGCAGCATTGGAACAAGGAGGGCACACTGCATGGCTGGAGTCATCTCCTCAGTGAGTTATACGCCCTCGTACAATTATTATAATAGTTCTACATAGTTCTTTGGGGAAACGGTTGGATGTGATTCCTCTTGGTGAAAAAGGTTATGCCCTGACTGAGTACCTAACACCGCTTGCAAATCCCGAAACAAGCAAGAGCGCAGTTTCAACAGTGCGCAAACACATGCACACAAACCACAGTAGAGTGATGTATAGGTTTGCTCAAGGGCAGGAGGCTTTGTCTTCGGTAAGCGGGTTGGAGTGTGGGACTGCTATACACACCAGAGCAGGCCTGCAACATAATTATGGCATGCGGGGTTCTCCACGATATTGCGCTGGAGAATGTTGCCATTCAATGAAGATCAGTTGCCACAACAGCCAACATTGGGGGCTCTAAGAAGGAGACAGGATCTTATTCTGAACTTCTAATAGTAAGTGCTATTTTGGGTAAGAAAGCTACTTAAAAAATACAACGTGGAATGTTTAGTGAAAATAATTCATTTATTTAAAATACACTTCAGGTTCTCGTTAATCACTTTCAATGACTATAGCAGTAACCTCAGTCAACACCGCATTTTCCTTTAACAATCGACACCTGATTATAAGACTCCAAATAAAACCAAGCTGTTGGCATGCACCTGAGACCTGGGCGTCTTTATTTTATCTTAGAGAAAATCCTTTTCTTTGCCGGATTTCGCTTATCCATGTTGTAAATTCTAAGGACGAGGCCTCTAATCTGTGCATATTTGTGGGCGTGATATTTAAATTACGATTGTTTTCAACCGTCTGATTTATCAACAGCCGCTCATTCGTACGCTGGAATTGGAGTGATACGAATGTTTTGTAAATCACACGTGAGTCTCGTCGTAAGATGATTTCTGCACTCAGATCTACACTGATTTCTACGCACATTTGATAAATGAAGGCCTGTGTGTCTGTGGGTTCACTGTTGGTGTTATGAGGGGCTGCATGCATACAGAAGTTGAAGTAATGTGGCTGGAAACAAACTCAGAGTTGGAACAAATACTTTACCTCAAACTGACTTAATAACAAAACGTCAGGCAACATACATGAACATATGAATAGCAGGAACAAACATGACTGCATCAATAGTGACTGACATGCCAGTGTGGGTCTAGTTGGCTTATATACACTTCTTCAGCTAACTATGAAAATTATGCTTAAAATAAAACATTCTAGAAGCAGCATGAACTATTAAATCTCTGGGTAGTGGCAACGTTCCACCCAATTGTCACAGTCGGGTATTGTTGTGGGCAGGGCCGTCGCTAGTGGGGTGAAAGGTGGTGACAATTATAGGGGCACCCACTGCATAGGGGGCCCCACAAAATCCAACAGTTATACTATATAGGCCCCTGTTATGTGAATAATTATAATATTTATATTAGTTATTTTACTGAGATTTTAATGAAAACCACAGAAACATGCAATTTGGTTAAAGAAGCTTTCCAAATCTCTGTTCCTCTCCCCTCCCTAAAATGGTTTAGTCAGATCCGAAGTATAATTATTCAGTTAGTGACAAACATTAGATGGACCCAATGAAGTTGTAAGTCCCACCCCAACTTGTGAACAGAACCAATCAAGAATTGAGGCGGCAGCTGAAGTTAACAATGAACTTGGTGGAAAAGCAGAAGACTGACCGACTGATTGAAAATCTCAGGGAAAAGAAAACATAAATCAGGGTACCAGAAACGCCATGAAAAGAAGAAGAGGGAGGCCAGGACAGTTGCTGTATCCCAGTCGATCGAGACGTTTTTTAAGATAAGTTAGTGTATTGTTACTTATTTCGCTGCCCAAATAGGAAAAATCCCGTCTACAGTTTTCATTACCAACGCGCAGCGCCATCAACCGAATGATTACGTGGGCAAAATCCCGTCTGTTATGCTATTGTGAATAGAGTTGGTTTGTAAAACACACAGAAAACATTAACACGAATCACAAGCATTATGCACCTGCCAGATGTTGATGTATTTAGTCTGATTACTGGTTTGGAAATAGTAAGGCATTAGATTACTCGTTACTGAAAAAAGTGGTCAGATTAAAGTAATGCGTTACTAAGTAACGCGTTACCAGCATCACTGGTGGAGAGCATGCCACGATGCCAATCGTCTCCCGAATTCTCCCAAATTTCGTCATCAGGAAACTTATTTGAAAACATGAATTACTTTATATTCTAACATATTTGGAGTTTTATACATTTAAGCTGCACGTTTCGCTATTAGCCTATATTAGTCCTATTATATTGCACCTTACCGTTTCGTTTATATTGCACCTCACCTTACCGATTCATGTGAGAACATTCCACACATTCCATACATTCTATAGCATCAAAATGATATTCAAACCTACACGGTTAATGCATGAGGTTACTAATGGCTAAGGTTAGGCATGCCGTTACTAAGGTTAATGTTAGGGTTAAGGTTAGGGTCGACATTACAAAAAAGATCTCCTGTCAACGGAAACACATGTGCAACACATCTGCATCATATTGAAATGAAGAACAAAACACACTCAAAGTGTCCATCTGGATTTGAACTTGTATTTGCATTTTGGCTCATGTGCGAAGAACACCACTAGGCTACCGTACGGATACATGTAGGCTACCGTTGCAGCCCTAAATAGTCAACTTCAAAATGTGCATATAAAACATAGCCAATTAATTGCTTAACTTAAAGATGCATTGCTATTCAGGTGGGAAAGACAAGTGTATTATGGGATATGTCCAAAAAGATGATAAAATGTAGGCATACATTTGTTCATAATATTTTAATGGGGCGGGTGTTGCAACTTTTGTTGAAAGACAAAGAAAAAATAATTTTTTGCATTCGGAAGGTAGGGGTATTTTTGTTTATTGATTTCCAGAGTTTGACCAGACACCTCCCCTTTATAAGTAACCAACCGTCCCCAAGTAAATACAATTCTGAATATGTTTTCTTAGTTATTTTATTTGTTTTTAGGACTAATGATAAGTAAATATTATTGTCATTGACTTGACTTTATTTATTGCATTTACCCCTATTGTGTACAGGATCCATTGTGCTTAGCAAGAAGTATGTTGTGAAAAAGGCTAACCTAGTGTATATTTATATATTTAATACTTTAGGGATAATCTGTCAATAAAATGGTATGGAATTAAATGCATTGTGAACTGAGAACCTCTTTGGTAAGAGGTAGTAACAGAGATTAATTTAAGAATAAAGAACCTACAGTAGCATTCATAGTGACATATTCACATGGCACAAATCAGAGTATAAAATACCATAAAATGCATTAAAGTCTGACGGTTTGATGTAATTATCTTTACAAAAGGCACATTGCTGAAGAAAAGTGTCAAATTAATTAGCACTGCCAGATTATAATACGTTTTTGCTAAATTTGAACCCATTCACCCTAAGACGTGGTCCTTAGTTTCTCTCCACATGTTCCATAGAGGTTTATAGGAGGATGTGAGCCTCTACTAAGTAAGAACAGACCAACCCCCTAACTTGGTCTCAGGAAACCACTTTGTATACAATTGTCAGTTATTTTGCAGCTAGCTTATTCCAGCGGGCACTTGTTTTGTGGGGGGTTTACACATGGAAGTGAGGTCCGTTGGCCTTTAGGAAGGATGTAAACACTAGGTCAGAGGCCACAGTGCTTCCAGGCATTTGTGGTTACTCGTAGGTCCAGGCCATTCATAGAGAATGGGGGCTGGTATTTGTGTATTGCCTAAATATTGCTCTCACACTTGTATCCTGTTAGTCCACAGTTCCAGTGGTTGATCATGGCCCAGATTCCCATAACCTGGTGTTAACCTGGACTTTGTGGATCATTAGGCAATCATATCACAGCCATAAGTGTTACATCCTGTAATCTAATTCTTTCCATTCTGCAGGTTTTAACAGCATCAGAAATAAGGGAAGAGTGTATTTTGGTGCTTGTCATGAACTATAAAAAATATGTGGACAGTTTTTTCTCATTAAAGGTTGTTGGTCTGGGAGGAGTTTGGATGAACTAGATGGTTCAAATCCCGAATGCAGGTTGTCTGAAAGCTGATCTTTATAATGCAATAAAGCACCTTAGGTTTTGTAATAATTGATATGACCTGTTTACAATCTAAAAGATTACCAGGCACTCTCCGTAAACACTGTTACAGGCAGGTGTCTGATGGAAAAACCAGTGCCATAGGCTAAGTAGCTTGGATTGTTTACTCAGTGGAATTGGTTCATTATCTTTTCAGATAGTAAATGTGTCAGGCAATCTGCTCACACTGTAGCTTCCATTAGCAAAACAATGGGACGGGTTCACAGAGTCAAACGAGGCAATTCGTTTACACTCCTGTTAATCATTTGTTTGCACTGGCAGCACCCAAACAGCCATTATCACCTTTGATTGGACAATGAGAGTGGGCTGCTTCTACATTGGCAAAGGACACAAGGTATGTCTTATGACAACCTGTCCTTTCTACTCAGGTTGTCTCTGTACTGTATTCTGGGTTAATGCTTATGAAAACGATGCCTGTTGTACACTCAACAAACCTATGTGTTCAGTAAAAGAGAAACTAAAAGAGAAACAGAGGTCTTGCTTATTTTAAACAATTAAAACGTAGTTAGATTGGCAGAACTGTTAAAGGAGTATTCTAGTTAGTTCTATTCCACTGGCTTCAGTGTCCGGAACACTAAAGTGGTTCCTCTGCCTGTCTGTCTATATGCATTGGTATGTCTGGCTGGCTGTACCAACAGATGTTCTTTCTTGTGATGAAAGAGTAGAAAAAGGATTCCTTTACTTCATGCATTTGCTTGATTGTCTTGCATAATATCAGAATCAAACACAATCCAGAACAACTGCAGTTCTACTGTAGTTTCATTCAGCTACCTAGGAATTTCTCCTGGTGGTTCATGGCGCACCGAATGTTTCTGCCCTTTGGCAACGCAATCTCAATCTCAGTACGCAATTATCCGGATGAGCTATTTCTTTTCTATGGCAAAGTCCAGTGTCTCCAGCCATGGTGCATCAACACACAATTTGATTAAAATGGCCCTGGTTTTTCAATGTACTTCCACAGATCCAAGCCAACTCCCATATACCCACATAGGTCACACTGTAGAAAGAGTTTCATTAAAATGTTTTGATCCTCAGTAAAAAATTTATTTTGACAAGGAACGTAAATCTTCAGAAAAAACAAGAACTATTACTATAAACTACCGTAGTACTATTTGACCTTATTTTCTACGTGAAAATCTGCTTCACAGCAGCAAAACCAAATAAATTGCTTGTGTCAAAGGAACGTTGATGTGATCATTGGTTTTGTGGTCATATGTTCTGCATCCCACAATGCATCCACTGGGTTAATAGAACAAATTAACAATTAGCAACAAAGAATTAAGAACAGAAAATGATGACAACCACTCCAGAACACAAAAGTGAACTGTGGATAAATGGATTTGTGCCATGAGACGGACTCCAGACACGTCAAGAGCATGTCCGTTTGGACTTTGTGATACATTTTTAAATTGCCTGCATGCTTTCATGTTGTGTCCTAATTCTGTATGCAAAACCAACTATTCAAGAGAACACAGTTAGAGGAATTCCTACTTGGCTGGTTAAAAATTTATGCTGCTGTCAATGGTGGAGCATTATGTTACTTTTTAACGACACACGCTGTTAAATATTCAATCTCAGAAGAGCAAATAGAGCATTCCTTTACCTTTAGCTGTGCCTTGTCGCCTGTTATGTTTGTGTGTGTGTGTGTGTGTGTGTGTGTGTGTGTGTGTGCGTGCGTGCCTGTGTGTGTTGGGGGTTTGTGTGTGAGCGTGTGCGTGTGGGCACTTGTGTTTGCATGTTTGTGTTTTTGTGTTTGCAAGTCCTATGTTTACTCTGATGCCAGAATTTCAGCTTAATTGGGATTTCTGCAGAGGTTTCCTCTGAGTGCAAAACAGCAGAACGCCAACACTTCAAATATTTATTCATTATTCATGCCCACAATTGTCTGATGGCAATCTATTAGGCAACCTAATTTAAGGAGTCAATACCAAATCCAATTAGGTGTAATTGGAGGCTGATAAAACCACCCTCGGAGCTAACCTACACTGACACTGGCTGCAGTTCATCCTCACAATCCACTCTTCTCTCGCCACATTGGTCTGTGTGAAGGCAGTAGGCCTGCGTAGACAGAGAGGCAGAGTGGGAAAGATAGGTAGAGGAGAATATTGAAAGGGAAAAAAGACAGAAACATATAGATAATACAATCTATATATAGAGATACATAGCGATAGAGAGAGGCCCAAACTCAAACGTCTAGGAAAGGCTGAAAATCCTTAGCATTACATAGTAATGAAAATGTTATATTGTGTGTTGATAATGCTGATCTATTCACTAGTGTTTAGCTAACCCGAGAAGGACCAGAGTGTATGACAGCCCAGCTGACACCACAACCAGCCATACTCCCAGCCTGCCAAAAAAACCCTACCATGTCTCCAGGAACAACCTATTGTCTCAGTGCTCGGACCACCCTGCTCAGCCCTCACTCCATCACACAATAGAGTCATGTGAGGTGGTCCTTGGGCTCTGCCTCTGGGGCTGTGTCCTGATGAAGACTGATCTGACATCATGGGGGCTGGTGTGGTGATTGGATTAACAGCTAGAGGCCCATGTCAGTGTATCTGGGTCAGCTAGAGGCCCATGTCAGTGTATCTGGGTCAGCTAGAGGCCCATGTCAGTGTATCTGGGTCAGCTAGAGACCCATGTCAGTGTATCTGGGTCAGCTAGAGGCCCATGTCAGTGTATCTGGGTCAGCTAGAGGC
>JACXGM010039713.1:0-10508 GCA_016801145.1 Umbra pygmaea
GTCAGCACCACCATCCACCTGTCCTCACCTCCTTACCCGTTCTTCACCGCCATCAGCTTTACACCCCACGGACTCACCTGTCTTCACTCTTAACAGTGCCAGTACCGTTGTTTTTGTCCCCAATAAATACCCACCTGTTCTTTCACCACCCACGTTGTCTTGGTCTGCGTTTGGGTTCAGTACCTGAGAAGTCCTGACATCCATGCCCCCTGATAGCGGTGTTTGGAGTCCCAGGGGACTCTCTCTCGCTAAATCATAAAAATGCCGAAATCGTTGCTTTTACTACACAGTTAGCCAGACACAGGATTTTGCTGAAAGTCAAGTCAGTTTATTTATAAAGCACATTTAAAAATAACCAAGGTTAAGCAATGTGCTGTACAGAGATATAAAAGGCATGATAGCAAAACATGTAAAAATCCTAAAAAACAGAACACACGTCTCTAGGCCAATTTAGAAAAAAAAAACATATATATATATATATATGTTTTAAGACTGAATTTAAATACAGTAATAGGGGGGAAGACCTGATTGTAAGGGGAAGTCTATTCCATAGTCTGGGGCCCACAACCGAAAAAGCACGATCACCCTTTGATTTTAAACGAGATAAAGGTATATTTAAAAGAAGCTGATCAGATGATCTCAGAGTCCTAGAAGGATAATACAATTTAAGTGGGTCAGAAACAGTGTTGGGCAAAGTTACTTTTAGGATTACTTTTTAGTTACTTGATGAGTTCACAAGTTTTGGGGATCCCTATTTGAGACAAAATGATCAGGTAAATGGAGTTCATATCTTACTGGTGACCATGATTGATATTTTCATCACTCTTTCTATTTGTTTTATAGGTCAGTGTTAAGATATGAACTCCATTTACCTGATAATTTTGTCTTAATTAGGCACTTCCCAAAACTTGTGAACACATCAAGTAACTGAAAAGTAATCCTAAAAGTAACTTTGCCCAACACTGGTCAGAAATATACAAAGGAGCCAAACCATGTAATGCCTTAAAAATAAGTAACAAAATGTTAAAATCAACTCTAAATTTGTATCGAAGAGATGTGGTCCCTGTTTTTGGCACCAGTCAGCAATCTAGCAGCAGCATTCTGAACAAGCTGCAATTTAGATATAGATGACTGGCAAACTCCAGAGTACAACGAGTTACAGTAATCAAGTCTGGATCAAATGAGAGAATGTATAACAATCTCCAAATCATTATGAGAGAGGAAAGGTTTTCATTTTGCAATGGTCCTCCATTGGAAAAAACTACCCCTAACAACCAAACAAATTTGTTTGTCAAACTTTAACCCAGAATCAAAGAAGACACCTAAATATCTGGCGAAGGGACACACTTTTGTGGACAGGGTTCCCAGGTTATTGATTTTTTTCGTCAATTGATTTGGGAGAGCCAAACAATAAAACATCAGTTTTACTCTCGTTGAGTTGGAGGAAGTTATTTGCCATCCAGCACTTAATATGGAGGTCCTCTCAGCCACCTCAGAATGGGTAGCGGGGGAGGGTGGTTTGGGGTCGGGGATTATGGTGGGGGGGATAAAATTGTAAAAATATATAGATATATTGCAAACACAGTATCTTTTCTTTTATTTTATTTTTTCAGTCGAAATCTTTATAAATCAATTTATTTAAAAAAGGGGGAAAAAAAAGAGGGTTTGCTCAACAGGGTATGTTTTATTTTGCTTCGAGTGCAGCTCGCCAGATATCAACACAGTCTCAGCCGAAGTGTAGTTTTAATGGCCAAAACATCTCAACTCAAGACGAGCTATCCAGCCTTTACAATGCATTAGTAGTATATATTTTTTGGATATCAGAGGAGCAACACTTAATGAAAGAGTAGATGGGGACTGTAGACAAGGTAGCTACGTTATGATGGGGAGCATCACTCCATGTACACTAGCAAGTGTCCTTTGCTATGATTTAGACCCCATTATTTTATAGCAGGCCATGGATTTTAAATGATTAACCCATTTTTTAGAATGCAATGTTTTTGTTTAAATTTTTATTTAGTGAATCAGCTACAAGCACATAAATACTAAAAATAAGGTCACGTAAAAATGTGTGAATTTCCCTCACCTCTCTACATGTAGGATAAGGTGGGGTAACTGCCCAACAAATGTGTTCCCCAAAACCAAAATGTATGTCACCATGTACTCCCCAACAATTTCCCTGGCTGGCCGTGATTATGCACAACTAAAATTGTCCTTTATTACTTACCTTTTCATTTGGTTGATTATTGGTTACCCATTTAAAATTTTCCCGATCTGAAGACAAGGAGTCGCTGGTGAGCGATGTGGCAGGATAGACGTATTGAACCCAAATCCTGGGCAGCGCTATGCCAATTTTGCGCTGCCTTGTGCAGGGGGCCCAGGAATGTCAGAGAACCAATGGTCGGGCTCAAACCCACACCATTATGACATAGACTGGCCTATGATTTGCCTTTCAACATTTACCTTTCACTAACGCACAGTGGTACAGATAATTGGTACAGATTTTTCTGTACTGCTGACATTAAATGAAGAACATCTGCACCTGGCCTTACAACTCTGAGGTGACCGTGACCAAACTCTCCATAGCTCACCTGGCCATCCCTGTCCTTGTCCATATGGGTGTGCATCTGATCTGGATTCTGACAAAACACTTGGATTTATTGACCAAGTGTTTGTCCCAGCTGCTGTGCATCTACTTGTGCATTAACTTGTACATTGAGCCTAAACTTGTACTGTGCCTCAACTTGCTTTTTAGGGTTTTTGAGATGGGTATCTTTACAAGCATTTTGCGACAACTGCCACAAAACTGCATATAGTTTCACTCTGTGATACATGACATCAAAGCCATTAATGTGAAGTGAATGCTTTGCATTTGTATGTATGTAAAGTAATATTACACCTATTGCCTAAAGCCATTACCTACTGTAAATCCTAATAAATAAATCAACACCCACTCTTTAAAGTAGGTCCTATTTTGTGTATTGCTAACATTGACCGTGTGTGTGTTAAATGGAATCGAACACAAACTGAATTGTTAAACAATGTTAATCTGCCATCAGTGGCAGTAATACATGGTCTACTCTGCCATTATCGGGTCACCTGAAGCCCTAATTAACCCATAAGCATGTGACGGTCTGTTTTGAAGTGGGTTGGATTATTGGTCAAGTCCCTAGGTTCTCATCATCATGTCCTACTAGACAAATCATCACAATCAGTGAGTGTTGCCAGTGTAGAATACTAATGACTGATAGGAATTTAGCCTGCAATTAGACTGCAACTGTCAATCAAATAATGAGAATGAACCTCCCAGGATATCTACTTTAATTAAATAATAACTGGGCCATCAAAACAGCAGAGTGTATACTACTGTCTGAAACTGAGCCATTTCCCCATCTATACTTTATATCTTAATAACTCCCAACAAGAGACAACATGGGTTGCTGGTTTAAGCACTTTCTCCTTTTTACATATCACAGTCCTTCTCTGCACACAGAGAAACAAGCATGCAGCAAACAGACATCTACATGATGAATTACTATAATCACCACAATGTTTTCCATGAGGTAAAAATAAATGTAATTCCATTATTATAATACAAAGATTTGTCTTCTATCTTTGCGAGACTTCAGGCACAGAGTTTATAAAAGTATATTTGCCAACACAGACTACATTTCTCTTACTCAATCATAGAGTAATTTCTATTGCCAGTGCGAGAGCACCTGACTGCAATAATCCAGTTGATAGATTGAGGTGGCACAGAGCTAAAGCGTGTGTGCGGTAGATCATTTGTTCACATAAAGGGATCAGGAATACCTCAAATTCAGTGTTACGGTATGTAAAAAAATATTGGAAAATGGAGATTATTTCACATTCTTAAAGAACAGTGAGAGAACAACTCTTTATTACTGCCTTTGTTTTGGAGCTCAGAGCGTCCATGTTGTATTTACTAGTGGTAGCATTTACTGACAATGGCCTGGAGAAAATATTTGATGCAGAAGATAATCCTTAAGCCAAACTTCCATTCAGTTTCAATATAATTGAACACAGCAAAAAAATACATTGCTATTTGACCTTGTTTGTATTGACAGACAAAAACAATTTAATCTAAAACAATCACAAAATAAGAAATAGGTTTGTGGAAAACAGATGGCAAAGCTTTGTTTCTCTAGGGGTAGTTTGACCGCCATCTTCTTTCCACGCACAATAGTCTAGTTTAGGGGGCATTCTCTGGAGCAGATCAAATCTACCGGCAAAATTGCTTGACTTCAGAACTTTGCATTAATTTATTATTCATGCAGAGTACTTTAAAGTTGATTTAGAAACCGCTGAGGCTAAATGCCAGCTGGCCCAGAGGAACATTTTAAACCCTGACATGTCCTGTTAGAAATTCACCCCCCAAAAAAACTGCAAAACCCCATGAGTCTAAAGGAACATCTCATCTCTATTCAAATAAGAGAAATTGAAAATCACCAGTAGGACACATTATAAAGGCCATCCGTAGACCAAAGTGCAGAGGATAAAATAGGTATGGGTGTGTTGTGGGTGATGTGATGCTGTTCGTCTTCAGCAGTCCCAGTAATACTATGACTTTGAAAGGCCAGGGCCCACTGCGGTTAGATTTGTTTTGATTGAAATAAACATCCTTCTGAAAGCGAAATCCTCCTGGTCCTCCCTGACTTTTCTTAGGCTACATCAGTTCAATTGTCCACAGTTTAAGGCTCCCTTCCTTAGTTAAAGGGCACAAAGTTTTCATTTTAAATACACATTGGATAATTGTTACTTTTCATTTTATGTGGTTGGTTTTCCTCGCTGGCTAACATTTGCATACTTAGATAGCTTTCTCAGTTCAAGTGGTCTCCTATCCCAGTGACTGATTTTAATTTAAAGAACTTGATAGGCGAGAGAAGAGGCTTAGAAATAGGAATATCCATGAAAACTGTTTAGACACACTCATGTAGACGTAGATTACTTGACAACATTTACACTTTACTATCAGAAATACGATGGGCATATGCGCCACAAGAGCCTTGCATTGGCAGATTTTTCTTCCGAAAGCCAGTGAAACGATTTTATTACACTGTTAAAATGTTGAAGTGTATATGGTTCAAAAGAGGGGCCATTGAGCTACGTATGCTAATGAAAATGCCCGACTATGTTATCTCTAGAGAATACTGATGTGCTGAAAGGCCCAGTGGTTCAAAAGTTAATAGATAGACTGTGAAGCTGGTGTAGTGTTGGGGAGAATGGATGTTCCTAGCATGCATGGTCAATCTAATGAGCATGAAGAAGACAAGGCAGGGAAAAAATAAACATTAGCGATGTCGACAACAACAAGCAATGGGGGAAAAAAAACAGCTTCCAGGACCATCTATTATGCAATGCTGAGTTATAGTGTTTAATATTACTTTCTGTTAGAGATTCTTAGAATATATACTAACTGTTGATTATGAAAAGAAATTAAAAAGATCGCAACACAAACATTTGAAAGTAATGATTTTAAGTAGGCTACCTTTTATTGATTGACTTATGAGCCATAGATTAGATAAACTTTCTGTCTTTGTTTATGTACAAAAATTGAGTGTTAAGTTCAATAGATATTTCAAGGCAATAACATGATTGTGAGTATATTAGATACCAACACAGGTCTCCCTCAATAAAAGGACCTACCTGTACATTAAATCAGACAGCAGAAAGCTTTTGATGCGTGGGCTTAGCAAATGTGTAAGTGTTTTCTGAGTGGTTCTGAAAGCTAACCTTTAATTTTAAAAGGCACACCAAATACACTTTGACAGAGGGACCATGTCAACCACCCACCTAAAGGCAAACCACCTGAACGGGGGCCACCAAGCACCCTTTTTGCTTGTCTAAAATGTTACACGTTCACATGACATTAACATTATCCTCCATTTAGATAGGAAATCTCAAGAGACATAATGCCTCACTGCGACCAAACTGCGTATTACAGTATGTGATGTTACGAGATTAGAAAATATCAGAGACTACAAACCTCACTGACCTGTATGATCCAACACAAGCCTAGACAACACAATGAGAAGACTAGAAACCCCTATTGGGCTGTTACAGTAAATAGCAGCATACACGTTAGTGTTTTGAGCCTGCCCTTCCTCTTCTCCCAGAAAAGGTGAAAAGGCTTTTGACTTGAAATGCGCTTTTTAGGTGGTTAAATATGTCAGTGGCAAATACATTATATTGGGAAATGGGTGCCATTTGAAGAGAATGTATCATTTATTCAAAGACCTCTTAAAACAAGTACCTTCGCTCTCAGGAAAATTCCTTGGATATCCAATAAAACATTAGGGCAGGTTGGGAATGCAGTGTGGTTCAGATGGTTTGCACTGAGTATTCTGTGACATTTTCAGATCTTAGTGGCACTTTAGAAATGGTCAAGCATTTAATAGCAATATGTTAAATGGGTAATTAAGATATACAGCGGGATAAATAAGTATTGAACATATGACCATTTTTCTCAGTAAATATATTTCCAAAGGTGCTACTGACATTTATCAACATAGACATTTTCAACAGATCTTGGCAACAACACAAGTACATACAAAGAAACCAAAACAAATAAGTTCAGAAATTAAGTTGTGTAACAATGTGAAATGACACAGGTAAAAAGTATTGAACACACTGATATTCATTTAATACTTTAAACAAAAGCCTTTGTTGGTAATGACAGCTTCAAGGTGCCTCTTGTATGGAGAAACTATTCACATGCATTGCTCTGGTGTGATTTTGGCCCATACTTCCACACAAAAGGTGTTCAAATCTTGAAGGTTCCGTTAGCCTCTTCACAAATCTTGATCTTCAGTTCGTTCCATAGATTTTAAATGGGATTTAAGTTAGGTGATTGGCTGGGCCATTCTAGCAGCTTTATTTTCTTGCTTTGAAACCAATTGAGAGTTTCCTTGGCTGTGTGTTTGGGATCATTGTCTTGCTGAAATGTCCACCCTCGTTTCATCTTCATCATCCTGGTAGATGGCAGCAGATTTTAGTCAAGAACGTCTTGGTAAATTTGCCCATTCATACTTTCTTTTATTGTGTAAAGTTTTTCATTTGCTGAAAAGCAGGCCCACACCATGATGTTCCCACCTCCAAATTTCACTGTTATGGGATGGTGTTTTTAGGGTGTGCAGTGCCATTATTCCTCCAACATGGTGTGTATTATGGCATCCAAACAGTTCAATTTTGCTGTCATCTGACCACACTATATTCTCCCAGTATTTCACTGGCTTTTCCAAATGTTGTGCAGCAAACTTCAAGATGGGTTTTTTCAGCAATGGAGTCTAGCGTGGTGAGCGTGCATACAGGCCATGGTGGTGGAATGCATTACTTACTGTTTTCTTTGTGACAACAGTACATGCTAATTGCAGGTCTTTTTGAAGCTCTCCACAAGTGGTCCACAAGTTGACTCTTGTACAACTCTTCTGATTATTCTTTTCACTCCTCTGTCAGAAATCTTGCGAGGAGCACCTGGTCGAGGCAAATTTATGGTGTAATGATTCTCTTTCCTCTTCCGTATTATGGCCCCAACAGTGCTCACTGGAACATTCAGAATCTAAGAGATGCACCTATAACCAATGCCGTCGTTAAGTTTTGCAACAATTAGGTTGTGAAGGTCTTGAGAAAGCTCTTCGCTTCTACCCATCGTGAGATGTGTCTTGTGTGACACCTTGGCAATGAGACCTACTTGTAGGCCATCAGTTGGGACTGAACCAGCTGATATTAATTTGCACTGACAGGGGGCTGGATTGCTTTTTAAAAACTGATGGATATCAGCTGTTGTCTTGGCTTTCCATGCCTTTTTGCACCTCCATTTCTTCATGTGTTAAATACTTTTTCCCTGTGTCATTTCACATTATTACACAAGTTAATTTCTGAATATATTTGTTTTGATTTCTTTGTATGTATGGATTACTTGGGTTGTTACCAACATCTAGTGACATGTCAAGTTCATGTCTTTAGCACCTTTGGAAATACATTTACTGAGAAAAATGGTGACATGTTCAATACTTATTTCACCCGCTGTAAATGATACAGTAGGCAGTAATGCATGTGTTAAAAAATACACTAGAAACATGGATGCAAATGACCTATAAATTCACATATAGAGCTATCTATCTAGTCTTGCTGTAATATGTTTTGCTATTCTCATGCTATTCTCACAAAATACAAATGTTTTGAAAATTATTATTTTAAATTGAACTGTTTGGATTCCATAATACACACCATGTTTGGAGGAGTAATGGCACTGCACACCCTAAAAACACCATGTTTAAATCTGTGTAGTCTTTGCAATTTAATGCATTTTCTTGTCCAAATCGCTATTGCACAAGAATCAGTTCTCAATCAGCATAATGGGACAAAGGTGAAATACATGTTTTAATTAAGTGACATTTTTTAAGTAATGCCTTTTCTAATAATATCAAATTTGCATACATTCATTTTGATATAGGAAACATTGTGCGATGGTCCCAAGGGACATTTCTCTGGGTGATCTACAGCATGTTACCCGGACATCACTGTGGACAATGTCATGACCTTTCTATTCTCAGGACCTCGATTTTAGTTATGCTTGTGTAATACCAGTGACATTCTCAACCTTGTTCTGTGTAACAAACAATCTGCCTCTTACTGGATACATGCAACTCAGCCTTCAGTTCTGGTGATGCAGAGGCCAACAGCTCAACCAGGGCCAACCTAAAGAAGGGCATTGAGTAGGCAAAACATGACCACACACTGCGTATTGAGGAACATTGTAACAACATCTCTGACCCTCAACACGCGGCAGGGCTTCCAGGCCATCACAGCCTATTAACCCAGGAACACTGCCCCCTCAATCAGAGAAGTCTCCCTACTGGATGAGCTAAATTATTTCTACACTCGCTTTGACCAAGAAATCAGCTATCAAAACTGAGCACTTCTAGATGACCAGCCCTGCACTCTTTCCGCCATCAATGTATACACTGCATTGTGCAGGGTGATTGCAGACATGGCTGCTAGCCCCAATGGCTTTCCTTGCCAAGTGATCAGGGCATATGCTGGACAGCTGGCAGGGGTTTTCTTCAACCTGTCATTGGCCCAGAAGACACAAAGACATTTGGCAAAGTCAGGATTCAAACCGGCAACCTTCCGACTACAAGTCTGTCTCCCTAATCACTGAGCCAGTTACTCTTGGGTAGATCCGAATTACCCATGAGAATGGTTGATTATAAGTGATTTACCCTCACATCAGTTGGTGTTTAGTAATCAAGTATACTATATAAATAATTGGTGTTCTAGAGGGTGGTGTGCTTCATTATGGGTCCTATCCTCTATTTGTGTTGGATTATTTACAAGAGCTACAAGTGCAGTGTCTTAACTCTTCCGCTGAATACGTATTATGTATTACTGAGTAGTCATCTTGGGTAGATTAAACCTGTGTCATGCTGCATAAATGCGTTGTAAGTATTGTCCTGAGAAGGGTTTTCCAATCTATATAAATGATGTAATGTTCTCATTCTGATGGGTACATGTTACGTACTAAGAGTTACTGTCAGCTTTATAGTAATGGGCATCACTGTTTCCCTGTAATATAATTATGACCAGAGGCAGTCTAGGCTTTTTTGTGTTGAAGTATTTATTTCTTCAATCTCTACAATACCAACGCTATGACAATATCAGTTTCTATTGCTGCAATGCTTTTATGTTGTTTAACTTTTATTCTCCTGAAAAGGTAATGTAAAAAATTCCACGAAAATACAATATACCTGCTTAAAGATGCCTTCAGTGATTTTAGGCAATATTTAGAACTATTTAAGCCTCTAGGTTCAAAAGAACGTGAATTTAGGCATACAAAATCGGCTAAAATCGGTCACCTCACGGGACTTACTTTATTTCCCTGAAGTGTCTAGGTTCATATATTCTCTCTTGTTTTCCTGTGTTTAGAGGATGTGCCCGCCCGGCAAACACATTAAACGTCAGCATTTAGCTCAGGTTTGATTGACAGCTCTGTCAATGGGACTTCCCCTATGTTAGCAAACCATACATCACACATTTGTTGGAAATTCCCTGCGAGACGCTCATTAAGGGAATGCCTGCAATAGCCAAGAAATACAGTCGGGTTTCAAGCTAACTATGGTAAGACAAAAATTCTACTTAGATTGTGCATATAATATAGACAATACACTACACATCCAAACTAAAACGGTGGGGGCTAAAAATTGTTTTGGAATTAAGAACATCACAGACTCTATTCAAGGCCGTAACCAGGATTTAACAAATACTGAGGTCAAAAATCCCCCCCCCAAAAAAAAAAAACATTTTAAAAGACAACATATTATTATTTTCAATAACAACGTTTGTGTTAATTCAACAATAGGTTATGTTTGGGCCATGCTTAATAAAAGGATAGGCTAATATTGATCACTTCACAACACCTTAATTATCCATATAATATTTAGCTTAATTGTCAGTGCAGATTAGCTAGCTGCTGCAACTCCCCTGGA
>JACXGM010039714.1:0-10508 GCA_016801145.1 Umbra pygmaea
TATATATTATAGTGTTAGCCTTCCAGCGTCCGTGCAGCTGTAAATAGCACGTAGGTTATATGACAGTACTCTCCTAAGCGCATATTCGTATAGGTCGTACCCTGCATTTGTACACTCTATGTTTCCGGATCTGTCAATAAATACGACAACTGCCTTTTGAGTCCTCCTCTCTACCACACACCACGTTAAGTTGTGACACCTAAACTGTAAACCCCAATCTGCCCATGACACAAAATGTTATTGTTAAGTCCACACAAATGTCCATGACTGTCAAAACAACATAAAAACTTTATGTTCACTTAACACAAACATTCACCCCTTGTGAGGTTGACATAATTATTTTACGTTAAGTAAACAATTTTTTGAGTTTTGAGTTTATTCTACTAAAATATATAAAGTAAACATTGCTTAATTAGTTCAAGTCCAATGAACAACACATATACTGTGCACTTAGCATATATTTTTATAGTTATTTAAACTTAGTAACTGGTAGTTAAAATGTATACTCAATGTTTTTATGTTCATTTGACAAGCATTCATAATTTTCATGTGATATTTCCCAGCATGATCTGCTGTATGTTGAAATGCTGGAATTGTTTAATTATTTTAGTGTTTTGTATGGATATTGACAAATTAATTCCACCCTTGCTAAACTAATATAAAATGCATACATTCTTTCAAATAATCTGATAATTTAATAAAAAATGATTTTGCACCCGCTACAGTCATTACTGTTCAATATACCTAAGGAATACCATCTTGCTGACATCACTGAAACTGGATTCCGAAAGGGAATTCTCTTTATCTTTACAGGAAAGGTGCTTTATCTGTAGGGTTAAACCATTATGGGTTGAACCATTTGGTTTGAACCAGAGGTAACACAAGGCAATGTATACTGGGAAATTTTACTGGAGGTGTGGCTTAATATTGTACTCAATAATTTTATGTTACTACAACGTAGTCTTGACTAAATTAATTCAAGTTCATATAACAAGATTACAACAAATCATTTCAAACTAATTAGATTTTGTTGGAACAATGTAATTTTTGTAGTGTATATGACATACAATTGAATGCTCAGAAAACATAAATCAGTTATGTTGTATGATTAAAAAAGTTAAGTTCATCAGACATAAATTCACAGTCAAACAAGGGTCATGTGACATATTTATTTTGTGTTTAGTGTAGTGATTTTGGAAGCAATGGAAGCAAAAGCAATGGAAGCAAAAGTGCAGCTCACATTGCTACACTTTTTTTATCCACATATTTCGATGGTTCTTTCGGATGAAAACCGTATTGTAGCTTTTTGTCTACCTTACTAAGGTTATATTGATCTGCTTATTGTGTAATTAAAACCTTTCGCTTAGAATCTATTGAACCGCAAACCGCCAATCTGACAATTTCTGTCTAACTTTACCGAAGTCCGGTAGGCTACAGCTACAGCCAGTGGCGCTACGGAAGCCGTTCGTTGCAGCACATTAGTTTGAATTCAAGACGAGCACATTATTCATTAATTTGTTATCTCTATAAAACGATCTTTGTTATATCGATAAAACGAATATGTCATAAAATAATAAAAAATCCATGGCGGTTCTCGGCTTCCGTATTTATGGGAAAAAATCACTCAGTTTTTTCCGTATTGGACAACCAACCAATCACAGTCTTCAAAAGATTGTGTCATACATAGCAACGGGGTCAGCCCCGCATCCTCACTAAGATGACAGTTTTTTGTCTTTTCCTTGCTTAGAGTTGCTCTTATGCTGCGTTCAGACCAAATGCAAATTGAGTGTGAAATTCGCTTATATCACGGCTAGTTGGACGCTTGGACAATTTGAATCCACTCTCGTGTCCAAAGCGAATAGGACATGCGAATAAAGCGAGTGTTTGAAGCGAAATAGATGCTAGTTCAAGGCTGAAGTGAGGTGTTGGGAGGGGAGAGTGCGCACCTGCTCAGGGGCGGCGTCAGGCATTTTCCCCCAATCAGACATAAACAAATCACCATACTGTTAAAACTATTAAGAAGAGACAGCACAATTCATGTGTTAATATTGCTCTAACACATTTTATGTCAAATGTTTAGCATTGTAAAAAGTCCTAAGTAAAAGTACAAGGCTGGGTTCATCCGTTTCGGGAAGTTTTTAATTAAAACCTGTAAAGGTCATCATAAATAACCATTGACCATAAGGAATACATTCTACTTTTTGTTTTTAATTAATTCATGACTGTTTAGGTGTGAAATCCCTTTACCCGGTCATTTTGGTGTTAATTGGTAGTCCCAGCTAACAATTTCATGTTCTGGGAACTTTAGTTTTTGCGGGGGTGCTGGGGAGAGGGGAGGGCACATCAAGGTTGTCAATGCAGACTTTTAAATTCATAACAGCATGGCTCTATCAATTATATATTCTTAATCTGACAGCCTCCGCTAATTGAGAATGTATTCATAGAGCAACTTGTGAAGTTGGAAAAAGAAGTCTGCATTATTATTTCGACAATTTGAATGCCACCTCGCAGACCAGAGATCATATAGAAAGCTGGCATTCTCCTTGTTGGCAGAGAAATGTCTGGAAACCATGGAGCTGGCTTTTGTTATACAAAATATTATGGACAAAAAGCAATTTAACTTTCCTATTTAAGAGTTTAAAATTGGAAAGACTGCGGGTTGCACCAAATAGGAGTTCAGAGTATTCAGCCTTCTTGGAGACTTGGATGGAGTCCTATATGGGGCTCCAGTTGGGGATTCCATAGTTCTACTGGGGGACTTCAACGCACACGTGGGCAATGATGGAGAAACGTGGAGAGGCGTGATGGGGAAGAACGGCCTCCCTGATCTAAACCCGAGTGGTTGTTCGTTGTTGGACTTCTGTGCTAGTCATGGGCTGTCTATAACGAACACAATGTTTGAACATAGGGATGCTCATAAGTGTACTTGGTACCAGAGCACCCTAGGTCAAAGGTCAATGATCGATTTTATAATAGTTTCATCTGATCTGAGGCTGTATGTTCTGGACACTCGGGTGAAGAGAGGGGCGGAGCTGTCAACCGATCACCATCTGGTGGTGAGTTGGGTCAGGGGGTGGGGGAAGACTCTGGACAGACCTGGTAAACCCAAACGGGTAGTGCGGGTGAATTGGGAACGTCTGGAGGAGGCCACTGTCCGACAGAATTTCAACTCACGCCTCCGGCGGAGCTTTTCATGCATCCCTGTGGAGGCTGGGGGTATTGAACCCGAGTGGACAATGTTCAAAACCTCCATTGCTGAAGCTGCGGTGGGGAGCTGTGGTCTTAGGGTCTTGGGTGCCTCAAGGGGCAGTAACCCACGAACACTGTGGTGGACACCGGTGGTCAGGGAAGCCGTCCGACTGAAGAAGGAGTGTTTCCGGGATATGTTATCCCGGAGGACTCCAGAGGCAGTTGCAGGGTACCGTAGGGCCCGAAGGGCTGCAGCCTCTGCCGTGAAAGAGGCAAAGCAGCGTGTGTGGGAGAAGTTCGGAGAAGACATGGAGAAGGACTTTCGGTCGGCACCAAAGTGCTTCTGGAAAACCGTCCGCCACCTCAGAAGGGGGAGTAAGGATGGGAATTTGTTGACCTCAACGGAGGAGGTAATAGGGCGGTGGAAGGAGCACTTTGAGGAACTCCTGAATCCGACTAATACACACTCTATATTACAGGCAGAGCTAGAGGATGACGGGGGATCGTCATCAATTTCCCTGGTAAAAGTCACTGAGGTAGTCAAACAACTCCACAGTGGCAAAGCCCCAGGGATTGATGAGATCTGTCCAGAAATGCTGAAAGCTCTGGGTGTGGAGGGGCTGTCTTGGTTGACATGCCTCTTCAACAATGCGTGGAAGTTTGGGACAGTGCCAATGGAGTGGCAGACCGGGGTGGTGGTTCCCCTGTTTAAAAAGGGGGACCAGAGGGTGTGTGCCAATTACAGGGGTATCACACTTCTGAGCCTCCCTGGTAAAGTCTACTCTAAGGTGCTGGAAAGGAGGGTTCGACCGATAGTCGAACCTCAGGTTGAAGAGGAACAATGTGGATTCCGTCCTGGTCGTGGAACAACGGATTAGCTCTTTACTCTTGCAAGGATCCTAGAGGGGGCCTGGGAGTATGCCCATCCTGTCTACATGTGTTTTGTGGATCTGGAGAAGGCTTATGACCGGGTCCCCCGAGAGATACTGTGGGAGGTACTGCGGGAGTATGGGGTGAGGGGGTCCCTTCTTAGGGCCATCCAATCTCTGTATGACCAAAGCAAGAGCTGTGTCCGGGTTCTCGGCAGTAAGTCGGACTCGTTTCCGGTGAGGGTTGGTCTCTGCCAGGACTGCGCTTTGTCACCAATCCTCATCTCATCGCTGCTTTTTGCAGATGATGTGGTCCTAATGGCATCATCGGCCTGTGACCTTCAACACTCACTGGATTGGTTCGCAGCCGAGTGTGAAGCGGCTGGGATGAGGATCAGCACCTCTAAATCTGAGGCCATGGTTCTCAGCAGGAAACCGATGGAGTGCCTACTCCACATAGGGAATGAGTCCTTACCCCAAGTGAAGGAGTTCAAATACCTTGGGGTCTTGTTCGCGAGTGAGGGGACAATGGAGCGGGAGATTGGTCGGAGAATCGGCGCAGCGGGTGCGGTATTACATTCAATATATCCCACCGTTGTGACGAAAAGAGACCTGAGCCAGAAGGCAAAGCTCTCGATCTACCGGGCAGTTTTTGTTCCTACCCTCACCTATGGTCATGAAGGCTGGGTCATGACCGAAAAAACGAGATCCAGGGTACAAGCGGCCGAAATGGGTTTCCTCAGGAAGGTGGCGGGCGTCTCCCTTAGAGATAGGGTGAGAAGCTCAGTCATCCGTGAGGATCTCAGAGTAGAGCCGCTGCTCCTTTGCGTCGAAAGGAGCCAGTTGAGATGGTTTGGGCATCTGGTAAGGATGCCCCCTAAGCGCCTCCCTAGGGAGGTGTTCCAGGCACGTCCAGCTGGGAGGAGGCCTCGGGGAAGACCCAGGACCAGGTGGCGGGATTATATCTCTAACCTGGCCGGGGAACGCCTCGGGATTCCCCAGTCGGAGCTGGTTAATGTGGCTCGGGATAAGGAAGTTTGGGGTCCCCTGCTGGAGCTGCTGCCCCCGCGACCCGATCTTGGATAAGCGGATGAGGATGGATGGATGGATAATTTGAAAGACCAATTGTTGACAAGCAAATACTCACTCCACAAACGTATCTCTCGCATAGCGGGACACTTCCATATACATGTGCGCTACCCCTACCCTGCTCTCTCAAGCAAACTGCCTGATGAGCGAGATAGTAAAATAATTTGACCTACTTTAAGCGATTTAGGTATAACATAGATACATTATAGATTTTAGATTTTTCCCCTTCGCCTGTGAAATTTGGAAAGCTCAGCTTTCCTGTCTGATCTTTGACTGACTCCTACACGTGATCATCCATTCCACAAAGAAAAATGTGCCATTTCTTTGTTCAAGTTATTACTGTAAAATAATATGTAATTTTTTTTGGTTTTATGATAAATGGAGCCAGCCTCCAAAAGTAATTAACCTGTTCTGTGATTTTTTTCTAACAACACACCCAGCTAACAATTTTATGTTCTGGGAACGTTCTGGGAACGTTAGTTTTTGGTTCCCAGAACGTTCCCTTAAGGTTCCCTATTGATGACCCAGGAAAGTTTTCTTAACGTAAATAGAACGTTCCCTTAAGGTTAGGGGAACATTCTGGGAACCTCCTCGAACAATAGAACCTAAAAATAACCTACAGGGAACATTCCCAGAACGTTCTCCTTAGGTTATAAAATGAAACCTAAAAATAACCTACAGGGAACATTCCTATAACGTTCTTGTTTGGTTCCCAAAAAATAACCAAATGGGAACAATAAGGGAACGTTAGGGGAACGTTCTGTGTTTGCGGGGCAGAAACAATGTTCTTATACACTAAAGTTGGTTGTCTTTACATTAGAATAATAATGTTTCATATAATCTAGATTTAGATATGAAATGAATAGCATTCAATACAAAATGAATATGTCTCATGTATTTAAATCAAGTTATGTCATAAAAGATTTGCTTTGTTGTGCATTACAACCACACCAGTCATATTAGTCATATTACAAAATAATTTATTGAGGCCAAACAATAAATGAAAAATGTACAACATGAAAAATGTGCAATATGTACAAACTATTTACTGCTCACTGCCAATATCAGCCGTTCCTCCATGTTGAATGGATGTTGAATCGTCCGGGTGGGAGTTTTTATCATTTCACGTGACTTCACCAAGTGACAGCAGCAAGCCGGCTCCTGATTGAATGAATGTTAAATAAATCCGGGAGTTCAAATCATATCACATGACATCCTCATGGGTCAGCAGCAAGCAACGTCACTTCATCATGTGACAGCGGCAAGCAGGCTCCTGATTGGTTAACGCGACGCGAAAAGACACAAAAGTTCAGGATTTTCAACTCGGGCGTCAGACGCCAATTGGCTTCAAACGCGTGAATGCACAATGTGCAACAATTGAAATCACTCGCGCGTAGCAGTACTGATCCACTTGTCCGTGCTACACTTCTGTCGCATCTCGCTCTATTCCCATGGGTGACGTCACGCGACTTCAATGTGCCCGCATAGCATCCCGGGAAGGCAGCACTGCATTTCAGAAAATGTTGTGCGACAGAAAAGATGAAAATTCCCAGCTTTATGCAAATGAATCCATTGAACACGAAGCAACTATCCAATAGAAGTAGAGCACAGAGGAGAAGGGGCGAGGGCTCGCGGTGAATCAATGGAGAAACTGATGGTGGCTGTAGCCCGCAGCTGTATTTAAGGAACACCCATCAACGTACGAATGGAGGGTAGCCTTGCTACAACACCCGACTGCCATGTCGGACAAGTGGATCTGTACCGTAACGCATGTAAATTCACGGCGAGAACCTCTATTCCCTCATTCGCGTGAACTGGACGCGCGAACGAGGCGGAATCGAGTACATCGCGCCGCGCTAAATGTGTCCATCGCGCCGCAGGACCTCCAGACGCACGTAAACGCCTATTTACATTGACTAAACATGGAACTCACTCGCTCCAGACGCTCCGGACGCGTTCGGTCTGAACGTACCATAAGACTCCTACGTAAAAGTTTTTAAGCTAAATTAGGAGTTTTCTAAGAGGATTCTTAGAATTTGTATGAATACGGGCCCTGGTCTTTATTTACCTCTACTGCAGAAGGTTTTTATTTAAAGCAGGCTTTTGTTACAGGGAGGCATTTCTAATTCCTGCACACACTACCACATTTTTATTCTAAAACACTGCGGTTAGACAAAAACAATGCAGTACTGCCAAACTACACAATTTTGTCAGTCCACCTAGATCTTCTCTAAGCTTGCTATCCCAGTGTTTCTTAACGTTTTTAGGGTTTTCTCCTCTCTTTTCTATCCTCCCCGGTCATTATCCTTTCCTCCCTCCTTTCGTTCTCCCACCTTTCATTCTCCTCTTCTTTCCCCCAAAACCCTGCCCTCACTTAGTCACTTCCTTCCTTACCACCACCCACATCAGTTGAATTTGACTGACAATAAATATATCCAATAAACAAAACACTATGAAATAAGGGCACCAATACAGTACATGTAATTATTACATGCATTATTAAGTTTACCCCACTGCTTTCCACCAAAACCATCTAAACCGGTTCAATGCAACTTCTAACTTTTAACGTCTTTCACAATTTATATGTTTTCTCATTCTTTTTCATACTAAAGTAGATTAGTCTCTTGATAAATCAAATATTTTTGTCTTTGAAGCCAATTAAATAAATGAAGTAATTAATTCAGTTATATTGCGTTACTGACTCGACTTTGTTTTTCCCACAACTTTATTTATAAAGTTACAGGTTTTAATCCCTTTGGTTTACACTAGGGCTTCATATTGTTTGTTTTTATAGTATTGTTTGTGTATTGCCAGTCTGGGTTGCGAGTGATTTTGAAGCCCACTGTATCTAGATATGTATAGATATAGAGTATAATGTGTTGCTTGAATGTTTGTGAACCCTTTAGAATTGTCAATATGTCTGCATAAATATGACCGAAAACATCGTCAGATCATCATACAAGTCCTAAAAGTAGATATAGATAACCAAATTAAACAAATGAGCCAAAAATATTACATTTGTTTATTGAGGATAATGATCCATAATTACATATCTGTGGTTGGCAAAGGTAGGATAAGCAGTTAATTTGAAGGAAAAAAATCAGGTAAAAAGTTTCAAATAATTTTGCCACTGACAGATATGTACCGGCAATAATGGATCACTTACCTCAATTAATAAATTACAAAGTTTAATACTTTGTCTCATTTGTGTAAGTGTTTTTTAACATCTTTTAGGACTTGTGTGACAGTCCGATGATGTTTTAGTTCATATTTATGCAGAAAAATAGACATTTCTCAAGGGTTTAGTTTTTAAATACAAAATATATGTATACAAACGTATATATTATATGTACTGTATGATTACCGTTTTCATTATATGAAAGTCGAAGCTGAGTTTCCTGACTATAGGAATATATTTAAAAGAACTACTACATGTTAAACAAATAAATAAATATCACATCAGTCATAATCTGGATTCAATTATATGATATCTGATATTCCCAAACTTCCTCTGTTTAGCAACACCACAAAGGATTTATGTTTCCGGAGACACCCGAGTTATACCACACAACCCATTGAGGTCGCCTTGACTTTAAGCATTGGCTTCGGGATCCCCTTAGTGGTGATGCTTTTGTCTTCCTGGGCAATGATCCGGGCCATCACCAGGAGTGCTGTAGCACAGACGGACCTCATTGACATCGGGAAGATCCAGAGGATGGTCACCATTAACCTGGCGATATTCTTCACCTGTTTCATGCCCTACCATGTGACCCTGGCCCTCTATGCCTACAGTAATGTAGCTCCATGCTCCCTGCTGAAATCGTACCGCTACACGTAGGTCAATTTAGGTTTATCTACTTATATTTCTTTAGAACACATTGTTAATAAATTTACTGTTGTGGTTTTAATGTTTGTCTTTTTGTTGTTACTGAAGCCTGATGGTGGCTTGTCTAAATGCCATGTTGGACCCACTGGCCTACTACTTTACCACAGAGACATTCAGGAATAAGGTCGACATGGACAAGGTGAGGAGAATGTTCCTGCTCAACAATGAATCCAGCTCCACAAGGAATGTCAAGGTGTCTAAAGGAGCTGAAAACACCTAAAACGATGTCCTGTTGGTGGGCAGGAAAAGTGTCTTGACCATCAGGAGGCAGAGTCTAACATTTGCATGGGCATTATGAATGTTACCACTGGACAGTCACAACTCAGGAGAGGATTCACCTGGGGTATCCACAGGACATGAAAATACCTAAATCATGTAAATACAGCTAAAATGTGTCATTTGAATGATAATTACATATTTATTAAATGGTCTGCTTCTGGCAGTTTCTTGCTCATTTTATACACTAGATTTCTCCTGACTGCTAGCACACATTTTCTGAATATCTTCTCAAATCTACAAACACACTTCTTGATACTCACACCATACTCACCAAACCAACCATACATCTCAGAATTTCTCCCAAATTACATCTTAGAATGTAGAAATTACATTCTCAGGAAACTATTTTGAAAACTTGAATTACTTTATATGCCAAAATGTTTAGGGTGTTTTTACATTTCAGCTGCACGTTTTGCTAGTAGGCTATATTCGTACTTCTATTACGTTGCCCTATTCACATTTCGTTTAGCAGATTCATGCGAGAACATTCCACACATTCCAAAGCGTTCAATATTATATTGCAAAATTCACAGTTAAGTTTAGGCATGAGAATACTAAAGGTTAAGCTTAGGCATGAGGTTACTAAGGCCCTTAGCAAGACTCTGGTATGTCCAGAACACTGCCACCAGGGTTCTAACCTACACAAAGCCCTGGGAGCATATCACTCCCATCCTCCAACAGCTCCACTGGCTGCCAGTCTAGTCACGCATTACTTAAAAAATCCTTCTGCTCACTTACAAATCCCTTCATGGACTCTCACCAAAATACCTCACTGATCTCCTCCACCCCTACACTTCTCTGCGGTCCTCTGACAAGGACCTGCTGGCCACCCACTGCACCAGGTTGCGGAATTTTGGGGACATGGCTTTTTCAGACATTGCTCCCAAACTCAGGAACATTCTACAACTCCATGTCCACTCTGCCCCATCCCTGCCCATGTTCAAAATGCACCTCAAAACATTTATTTTTAAGTCTTTAGACCCCTAACCCTCCTCCTATTTGTTAAAGGAGTGTTCCACAGTAAATCAGTTTCATAGTATACCATTTACAAACGTTACCATAGATGATTTATAGCATATACACGTCTGTTTTTTTCAATATATCAGAGAAAAGCCGATAGTATATTTCAGTTCCTTTCGCATCCACTGGGGTGCTTCTGTATCCGTTTAAACTTGAGCTACCACAACTCCCAGAAT